>JXSR01S027892.1:107924-124203 GCA_000969725.1 Ophiothrix spiculata | reverse complement strand
CGCGTCTTTTTGTCCTGATTTTAGGTTTCGCAATGTTGGCAGGTATGTAGGAAATGTGAAATAAATCTGCATATTTTTAAGACAATCAACAGAAAATATAGGGCTTATTGATCTTTGAATGCGTTTATCTATATAGTTTTACTGCCTGACAACCTTTGACGGACCATATATTTGTAATTTGACTACTGGAAATCGTGTGAAGTATCATTAAGATGTCATTTTCATCCTTAAAGCATATGGTCTTTGCAAATATTTAAAAAAAGTGAAAATGACAAAAGGTGGCATATACGGCTGGTTTGGGATGGACGGTCACATATACTAGAATAGAAATCAGAACCTCAGGGGACCCCAACCAAGCCTCTAGGGAGCAAACCCAGTTGTTGTTTATAACAAGCATGCCCAGTTTTATTAACTTGAGTGAGTTTTATTGCTACAGTATGCTTTTTCAAATATTAAAACAATCAATAATAATAATATTAAAGGAACTAGCCTAGATTCCACTTAGAATTAAAAAGCATGGAAATGCTCTAGAAATAAACCTGAAAAGTGTAGTAAAATCCAAAAAGTAAATAAATTTACACAGAAATGGCTCAAATTGAGAGAGAATTAATTAACAATATATCATTCTGGTGTGACTATCGTGTGTTTTCTAAATCCTAAATTTGTACCTCAGATGGATTACCAAATAAAAGGTCAAACAAAGCTCCTGGAGATAATTTAAAACATATTAAAAGAGATACAATTTCATTCAAAATAATTTGTTTACCCGTCATGGGTGTAGAAACAAGATCTTTTTAAAATTTGAAACTAGAAACACTGTTTTCACACCATTTTTTGCGCTGGCGTAAAAAAATTAAGTTGATAAAGAATTGTTATTTTCTCCAAGATTCCACAAAATCATGGAAAACTACATTTGTACTAGGTTATATTACTATAAACATTTTCTATTGATTCATGTAAAAACAAATGTAGGTAAAAAATTAGTGGGAAGAATCTAGGCCAGTCCCTTTGAATAATAATTTCAAAGTGATTTATTGAACATATTTCCTGTAAATACATGACCAATGCACTGTACAATTCGCACATTGAGTACAATTAAAAATATCCATTGTTTAAAAAAATTGATTTATGCACAAAAAATAAAGGAGCATGGTCCGGATTTTCAAAATTTAGTTTTCAATCTCATAATGAAAGATGACCACTCAAGAGGTCCAAGTTTGAGTTTTGAGTTGAAACAGTCAAACCATTTTGATTTTATGGACAATTTAGCCACCTATATGTTACTGTGTAAAGTTGATTATGGTTACCATAATTAGATATATTTTCATACTATATCTCCAAAACAGAACGGAACTCACCCGTGAAACTTCACAGTGGTTATGAGAAAAATATGAGCAACGTTTTGGTACCAAAATCTCAAAAAGTTTGAAACCATGTTGAGGCAATCAGACCATGCTTCTTTAAAAAGGAAACATAAAAAACAACCATTTAATAATTTAATACAAATTGAACACTCATTAAACAAATCAATAGAGTTATCAGGATAGGAAATAAAACAAAGTTGAAGATTAAAATAACTATATTTGATTTGAAATACAAACTTCTGCAGGTTTTAGGAATGTTCTGATACTTGTGGGTGGACTCCTGCAACCTATTCATAAGGTGAATAACCACACAAGTTTACAGTGTAGATAGCAATTAAATATGAACAGTGAAGATGACCTGAGTTGTTACTTGTAAAATCAATAGAAATATACCAAAAGTTAAAAAGTAAAATTTTACACATTAGGAAAATATAATGGCATATAAAAATAAACTTTGCAAGTCAGGTTTTGAGCAAAACGAAGGGGTCAGAGGGGTCAGCGGTCAGCACATATTTCCTTACATACGCTGCCGACTCAATCCCTATAGACAATACATGGGGATGGTGACTTGATTTTAAAACTTTCAACTCCGAAATTTGGTGCAGAGGGCAAATGTTGGATGTTGAGTGATACAATGGAATTATGATGTTGACCAAAGGTCAACACAATTTCACTCGCAGAAACAGCCGACCAAAAACCACATCTATGGGGTTCCTGCGAGGAATTAAAAAACAGTCATAAGTTTAGAAGGAGAAAAAAAATTAGAAGGAGATGTCGACTCCACATTTGGCCTAGAGTACAATTGTTTGGTATTGAAGGATACGATGGATCAGGAAATCAAAGGTCAATGCACTTTTCCTCACATACATGTACCCTGCTGATCAAAACCCATATACATGTAGGGCCGTCTGTGTTTCTGACAGAAGCTTAAGACCGCTATATCTCAAACCCTAAGTGGATTATCAATCATGTCAAAGGTCAATGCACTTTTTTTTACATACACCGCCGCATTAATTAGACAATACACTGGGTTGCAGAGAGGTGCATAAAACAGTCATATTTCAAATTGAAAGGAGTTATACCTCAAGATTTTAAAATGTTAGGTGTTACACTATATGAGGTCAAGGGGTCAAATGTCAACACACTTTTCCTCGCCCATGCCGCCGAATCATTTCCCATAGATAATACATGGGTAGGGCGAGAGGAGCTTAAAAAATGTCATATTTAAAGTTTTAAAGGAGCTTTATTGTCTCCAAATTTGGCCTAAAGCACAAATGTCAGGTGTTACACGACACCAAGGGATCAGGGCCTCAAAGTTCAATGCACTTTCCTCAAATACGCCGCCGAACCATTTCCCATACACAATACATGGGAGGGCGTGATGACAGATGCGTAAAGATGAGAAAGTATAGAAAAAAATATAATTCTTTGTTCAATGCAGATTTTTGCATATTTCATGCAGATTTCTTGTGTATCTGGCAGATTTCTTGGTGGATTTTACAGATTTTGATCCTCTGACTCCTGCATTTCACTCAACACCCAACATTTGTGTTTGGGGCCAAATTCGGAGGGGATGTAGCTCTTTTTAAAATTAGATATGGTGAATTTAAACTTGTGATGTCACGAGGGGGTATCAACAAGTTTTGAACTTTAGGCTAATGAAATTTGATTCCTGGTTTCCCGTAACATTTTATTCTGATCATAATGAGGTAAGATTTTCATTATTAATTATTCATTACTTCCCATTTTCCATTTAAACCCAATATTTTCATTGAGGTCATTTCAGAATAAAAACTGTTTGGTTGATACTGGACATTGATTTGAAGTTTTCCCCATGGAAATTGCTATCTAACGAAGATAATGATTTTTATGCACCTCAAACAATGTATTCATTGAACCACATTTGAGAAAAAGACAATTTTTAGCAAATAATGAATTTTTGTTGAATCTGGTTCACAAAATGCGGGGGTAATTTCATAACGCAGGCGGGTGACAGGAAGCCTGGAATCGAGTTTCATTAGCCTTACCCAGAAGAAATGGCGCCAGAAACGAAATTTCATTATGAGATACTTTAGACATCTTTACATAGTCAATGTGCAAAGTAACATATTTCTCCCACTTTTTACTGATTGTCTACAGACCATTATTGTAGGGATCCTCTCCATTGAAAAAATGTGATTTTATATTTCAATGAAAATCAACATTTTCATGTTGGCCATGTTTTATTACACCATTGTGATGTCATTCATGGATCAATTTCCATCATTTTGGTATCAATGGATAGTGGAAACCCTAACTGTTACTATCCTACCTGTTACTATGGTATCAAACAACTAAACTTTAGTGGTGCCAATGATATTTACTGGGCCCTGTAATTATGTAACCATTCAAATGCAGGGACTTAATTACGCTGAAAGACTCAATTTCCTCAATGCCGCTTATGTTTTAAGCAGGTAGGTAGATGACATCAATCACCACCTGTAAAGAAAGTGAAACTACTTATGAGACCATTTCTGCACCATAATGTACATAAGGACAAGTGACTATTCTGACAAAATTTCATTGATATAGCTCAATCCTTCTTGGTAAAGTTTAAAACTTTTTGATACCCCCTCGTATGACGTATTGTCACATGTCACTCGAGGTATTCATGTAATGACTTCACTGACGGCTTCTCTTATAATTGCGGATTATTGTTATATTGTTGACTTAACGCTTGCTGCTCGGTCCTTTGGGTTTTGGACTTTATGAACATTCGACTTGGCTTCAGAAGCACCTGTTTTATTAAACGCTGAGATTTCCAGACCCCCGTTTTACAGTCAGTCAACGTTCCACATTTTGTGGTCATGATACATCGGTCCACGGTCAAGGCTGCATTGTAATCTATGGGGGAATAGATAGGGAGGCTGACTTATAATTCAGCCTAGTTTCTATGGTGGGAATTTGGACGTTAGATCAATAAGTAAATTAGTTACATCCTCATTAATATTTTTGTATGTTCATCCCTAGGCAAAGTCTTTACTACTTGTGAAGTGTGCTTAATTTTTTGCCTTTTTTTTTTTAGGGGATTTTAGTGTGAAATGTGCATCAGTGACTGGAAGCGGGAGGGGCGGGGGAATTGGCGCAAGAATTGTGATTTGGAAGGGACCAAATATCCTCTTCCATCCCTTGGTGCTACCACTGAGTAATTTCTCCCGCAGATTGCATTCATTAGCATGTTAGAATATATAACACCACCTGTGCTTTCAACAAATGATGTGGAAAATTGATTGATTGATTGTAAATTGTCCAAAATTAGACTATGCAAACAAATATCACATATAAATATACATGTATTGATTTCTATTGATAAGTTGTTCTCCTATGTGCAATATTTACCATTTAACCATGGGAATACATAGGTGTTTATCAAATTGAAAAAAAATTGTAAAAAATTGCATGTTATATACATACGTTTGTACTAGCTCATCTGATGCTTAAATTATATAGCTAAAGTAGAAATCATAAAATGATTGGCGGAATGTTAGAGAATGATGCTGAACTTATCCAAAGCCCTTTTAAGTTTAAACATTAATTTGGATTAAAATTGACACAACCAGTGAAATGTACCAGAGAATAATTGTACTTACTGAAATTCCAAACATACTTTTGAAATGGTGGCGTTCCAAAGGTGATCATCTGGAAACCACTACTTGGACTGATTCCGAGATGCTGTGGTAGCCACTACACCATGAAGTCTCACCCATTATACAAGGTCTGTTTCCGCTGTTTTGTTTTGCTATACACAAAATATAGTGTTAGGCGTTCACTTGTAGACAAGAGAAAGCTACAACTTGAGCATAAAGAAAGAAACAAAGGTGTTAGACATTTTTAGTATCGATCATAGAAAGGTGGTATGACGCAAACGGTGGGTGCTCTAGTAAATGAAGATTGTGTGGAAATTCTCAATGTCAAATCTGATTCAATTAGAGTCAAAGGAAGCTGACGAGACTCAAAATTTGTGGGCGAATCAGTCAATGAAGATCAAGATTCACAATTACTAACCAACCTAGATACAATTAAAAATACAAGTAAATACACAATGATACCAGTAGATTAGTATGTGTCATAATTGATGTTTTATTTCAAAAGGTTAATCTTAGGATTTTGTTAAACTTCTGGTGTGGGGACGGTAACCTGTACATTTGCCCAAGCTGGTCCTTGTAACCATGTAAGTTCAACTTACTTGTTTCAAGTCTCTGGAAACACACTCCATCAAACAAAAAACTATAAAATATAGTGTCTGACCGATCAGATTGGATGGATTTGAATCGGACTGATTTTAAGCTTATCAGATCGGAATTGGAATTACAAACCAATCTTTATTCTGCCGATCTCACACACCGATTCAACGAACCCAAGGAAAAGTGCAATAATTCAAGTTAATTGCATCTTTGAGTACAAACCCGACTTACCAGAACCAAAAGGCAACTTCAAAATACTATAAACATTATACATATTTTTGCCTAGAATTAACTATGACAACCACAGGATACGTAAATGATCAACGGATTTACCGATATTGCGTTAATACCAGCAGTTAATTGGCCTTTGTATTATAACTTAGAGAATTTGAATTGGAATCGGAACTGCCTGATTTGAAACTATCTAAGATCGGAATCAGCTGATTCCGTTCTTGGGTAGATCGGTCAGACACTAGGTATAATGCAAAACATTTACAAATACATGGAACTTTGTTAATACAAGATTTTGGGGACCTTAAAATTTAGCTTGCGTTACCAGGAGCTTGTATTATCTAACTTATTTCACATGTGAATGTGATTCTTGGGATTTCAAAATCACCTTGTATTATTAGGGTTTTTGTATTATCTGAGCTCTTATTAACGAACTTCCACTGTAATAAACGGAATATCACTGGGGTAACAAGATGTGTTTCGGTAACGACAATATTAGTGGATTTGCATTAATAATTAAACCGTTCATGAAGCGATACCAAACTCTATCTCTATTCACATCTCCTTTCTGTTATCTCCTAGATCCTGGCTAGAGTACTGACTTGTAGTGGGGGGAGCAGGATATTTGATCCATGCATGGTTCAATATCTGTGTTTACTGGTCACTGAACCACTGATCTATGAAACATCCTACATTATTAAAGTAGGTTGTACAAAGAAATCTGAAAACAGGTGTTCATTTTGCAGAAAACTACAAATTTGATACTCTGATCATTTAAGATTCGGGGCATGACATCCAGTTTTGTTGAGCATCTTCGCCATTCCGGTGCCGTCACAAATTGATAAGTACATGGATAGCAGTGTTACCTGTTGTTTTCTCACCTGTTCCCCCGAAGGTTGGCCGACCTATAATTCGAGGGGATGCTTCATGCTAATATAAAGATCTCTCCAACATTCAGCCAATGCATGCACATGATGAGCTCATGCTGCTTTATGTTTCTGTGGGAATTTGAAAAACAATTTTTCTAACCTTTTCAAGAATGTGCTCAAGGAGTAGGAGGCAAAATTATCCAAAACACCGGATTGTTTGATTGAATTATAGGTCATATAAAGTTTTTGAGGTCTTTGATTATCTTGTCTTTGATCTTCACTGGAGTCAGGATGAGACAAAGTAGGAGTCCTTGCCTCCTCATGTTCGACCTTGAAGTTTTTGGATTTTAATCACGTTCTTGAATTTGTAGCCAAATAGGAGGGGATATCAAAAAGTTTTACAAATTACCAAGAAGGAAAGTAGCTATATCGATGAACTTTTGTCAGGATGGTCACTCATCCTTGTGTACATTATGGTGCAAAATGATATCAATAGCATTTATATGTAGTCTCTATATAGGTGTCGATAGATATCAACAACCTGCCTCTGCTAACCAGATAAAGTAAATGGAGAAATCAAAGATATGTGGTGTGATTGTATCACTGCATTTGAAGGGTTACATTTGTACAGCCCAGTAATTTCAGATGTTATGCCCAAAGTTTAGATGTTTGATACCATAGTTGTTAGGATCTCCTCTTTCCATTAACACCAAAATTATGGAATCGGTCAAAACACAATGTCATAATGAGCTATATAAAGCATGACTGACCAGAAAACGTTTATTTATACAATGTGGATTATTTGAGCTAACTCTGGCTGTATATCTTCTTGGTGATCTTTAAAACTTTTTGATATCCCTTCGTATACAGGGTGTCTCAGAAATTTTATCTCTTGAAAATAAAAGGCAAACCTAATGTATGTACAATGAAATAACATTATTGAGTTTTTACCAGCATTCATACCAGGTATTCATGTTTGCTTGAAAGATCAATCTATGCGTATATTATCGTTAGGATTGGGTAAAACTCATTTTCTAGCAAGCTACTCCACATGGGACTGCTTGTTGTCTCAAAACATTTTTTTGTAATTTTACAAAGCAAAAAACATATAAAATCAAAATCTTATTACCGTAATTCATGTTCATCTAAAGAAAATCTGTTTGTAAAATATAGGGATTTGAAAATTATGGGCAGGTCCATGGACAGACAATTCACCTTAAAAAACAAATCAGTTTCCTTGACAGGTATTTAAATACCCTACAGAGTTGTTCATTACAAACCAACAATAATGGATCCATGTGTCCGCATATCTTTGTCGAGGGTAAGTTTAACTGCTCATGCTGACACATTTGAAGCAGAATTGTTGATTTGTGATGAACAACTCTGTTTTTTGTTTGAATACCTTTCACCAACGAAAATCCTCTTGAAAATGCATGGAACTAAAATTCTAAATGTGAAGTTAAGTGATGGATGGAATTTGAGTGAGATAACATGCGCGCAACTGATTCATAGCATGGTTTTTATTATGCTGTTGACCTAATTTAAATTGGTGAAGCTACAAGAAGTTCTGGTGAAAGTGAGAATTGCTAATTAAGTTTCTTAAAATTGATGTGCATGTTGACCATGAATCATTTGCCATAAGCATGATAAGAGCTAATGAATTGCTTGAAACGCTGACAAGCTGGACTGACCAAAGGTGACTTAAAGGAGCTTGGTCCGATTTTTCAAAATTTAGTTTTCATGGTCACATGAAAGTTGACCACTCAAGAGGTCTTAATTTCAAATTTCAGCTTAATTGGTCAAATGGTTTTGATTTTATGGGTAGTTTTGTATTTCAGAGCTTCCTACATAGTGTTACTGTATGTAATTAATTATGGTTACCATAATAAGACACATTTTCATATATATCTCCAAAACGGAACATAACTCAGCCGTGAAATTTCACATGGGTTATGAGAAAAATATGAGCAATATTTTGATACCAAAATCTCGAAAAGTTGGGGCAATCGGACCAAGCTCCTTTAAATGGGTATTGGACAAGTTCAGCATCCCCAATTTTTTCCAGACATAATGGGCTTTTTACATCATATGAAGTGTTAGTCACCCTTGTTTCTTAAGCAGGTTAAAATAGGACATTTAATAATCTAGCCCGAGTAATAAAACGAAACAACCATGACAAGGTAGCTCTATGCATGGAGGAAGTATCCAGTAAATTTCATGAAATCAAAAAATTGCGTTATTGGCTAGAAGCAAAAATAGGTCTAAAATTAGGTAAAAATAGAGGGTTATAGCGCCCTCTATAATCATTTGCCCATTAACTTCTATGTAAAATGTCATTTTACAAAAAGTAGTGTATCTTGAAAACGTTATTTTATTATTTTCTAAAATTTTGGAACAATTATCAGATAGTAAATGCCTATTACTCTATACATATTTCGTATTATGACACTGGCGATTCAAAATAAAATGTCCGCCAAAACAAAGGTGACTAGGTAATAGTGGATGCATGCATAGTTTCTTTGCCAAATTCAGCCCCGACATATCAAAAATTTTGGATTTTCTTTCATTATTATCGTTGTTGACAACGATAAATACTGCCCCCTAGATTTGAAATCTCAAAATTTGACTTTAATAGCAAATTCAAAGGGAAATTGAGATTTCTTTTGATTTATCTTCAATCTATAATGCAAAGGCAATGTTATAGCAATAAAACTTCCCCCTGTTCCTGACTTATTGAATATAACACACTTTTAGAGAATAGCCTCAATCAACATGCAAAACAAAATGATACTTTTCGACATTTCTGAAGGTTTTGATCAAAATTTTCTCTCCATTTGATGCTTGACAGTCATCAACAAACATAGTGTGAATCATCTGCGTATAAAGGCAGAACCATAGTCGGCCTCCAAACAAAATTTTCCCTACCAAACATTTGGTCGTGACGTCAAAATGACGAGTAACTAGAAATAACTTCAACACCGAGTTGAGACCAAATAAAATTTCGCTCTAGATTGCACATGTTATTGAATTGCCATATACATTGGACCAAATGTTTGTTACCAGTTCATACTTCAAATTTGATGGCAAATATTTGGTGACATCACAACCAAATGTTTGGTAGGGAAAATTTTGTTTGGAGGCCGACTATGGTTCGGCCTTAAGATTTTGCAATTTTGTCCAATGTACCTTTAATACATAACAATTTGTTATTAATTATGTCATTATACCAAGTGATTTTCCAGGTTCCAGCAGAATTTCCTATTTTAGTACCATAAGCTATTAATCAATTTTAATGCATCTTTATATAGTTGCAAGATCTTTTCACATTTTGAAATGTTAGGTAATTCAGTACGTTTCATATTATGTGACTGAATTATGGGACTTTCAATAAATGGTCAAGCCAAGCTATCAACTGTTTATATTTTGATGTCCCACTTGTAGGTCTAATTTGTAGGTTTCTAAAAATGTTTTTAAATACCAATGATTAATACAAACACTATTTATTATTTTACAATGTAACCTTTGATATTTTTTTGACATTTGGTTAAGTTACTTATGTGCGTTACTACAAAATTAAAGCAATGGAGCACCCCCTATCACCAATGACTTTTTAGCATATTGGGTTTGTTTTTGGTAGATATTAATACCCTCCTTGGAAGTGATTTGGCTTGTGTTTACTTTTTCTATAATTTCCTTTTGTTGAATTAAATTTGGGATCCTGAATTTAATTTAGTATAAGTATAGGAAAGCACACATGTTCTCCATTTTCTGTACAAAGCAAGTTTTTGACAAAACACACTAGAAAACCCTTTAAGAAAGTCATATTCTTTCATTTTAGGCTGTTAAATGATTTCTGATCAAAATCTTATAGTATTGCTTTAACCCATGCTTTCACAAGCCACCACATTGACAATTTTAGGATCGGGGTTAAGGGTTTTTAGGCTGGAGTTGATCTGAAACAACAACAATATCAATATCTTTACAGCTCAGGGGGGGGGACTTACATTGACGGAAGGTACGGGTATGTGTCGCCCTCGAGACCCCCTTTTCAAGCCTCCTCTTCCGCTCCCCAAGATGCTCTTTCAAGATGACTTCAGTTCCGAAGACCCCATTTTCCAAAAAAATGACTCAAAAATGTGTTTTATTATGTTTTGAAGCTAATTTAAACGATATAGTCATATTTTTATGGGAAAAAACAGTTCTTGAGACCTCAATTGAGGAAGAAATCAGTTCCATAGACCCTAAAAAAAAAATTGAATACCCCCAGGGCTTTACAGTTACTGAAACATGGAATTTCAGGTCGGCGAAACTCACAATTCGGATATATGTATCTGAATTTGGATTTAAAAAAAGTTAACACAGCTGAAATGGGTTGAAATATGTACATGTACACATTTCACGATGGGAAATTCCCTATTCACCCCTCTTAAACAAGAGTTCTAGATGATCTTAAATTATTACTGCCAAAGCGAGGCTTCAGCTACAACATCATTTTGTGTGCACATATGGCAAGCCAAATGCTCAAAATATAGAAAAACTAAGTTTATCACAGAAAAAAATAGTTTTTCTCATAAAAACCAAGTTTATCACTTGATAAACTCAGTTTTTCTGGATAAACTCAATTATCAAGAAAAGTTTTTCTCAGATAAACTTAGTTTTTCAGGTGAAAAACTAAATTTTTTAGAAAAACTTGGTTTTCCAGGTGAAAAACCTAGTTTATCTAGTTTAAAACTAAGTTTTTCAAGTGAAAAACCTAGTTTATCAGAAAAACAAAGTTTATCAGATGATAAACTAAGTTTTTCTGATAAATTAGGTTTTTCTAATAAACTCAGTTTATCAGAAAAACTAAATTTATCAGAAAAACTAAGTTTTTCAAGTAAAAACCTAGTTTATCTGACATAAACTATGTTTTCCTGAGATAAACTAAGTTTATCAGATAAACTAAGTTTAAAAGAAAGCAAGTTTATCTGAAAATCTAGGTTTATCAGAAAAACTAAGTTTTTCTAGTGATAAACTGAGTTTTTCTGAAAAACCTAGTTTATCTGAGATAAACTAAGTTTTTCTCAGATAAACACAGTTTATCAGAGGAACAAAGTTTATCTGAAAAACTAAGTTTTTCCAACTGAAAAACCTAGTTTATCTGAGACAAACTAAATTTTTCTCAGATAAACCAAGTTTTTCTCAGAAAAACTGAGTTTATCTATGAAAAACTCTTTTTTTCTGTTAAAAAACTAGGTTTATCCAGAAAAACCAAGTTTATCAAGTGATAAACTTAGTTTTTCTGAGAAAAACTAGGGTTTTCTGTGATAAACTTAGTTTTTCTATATTTTGAGCATTTGGCTTGCCATATGCATGGCAATCATGGCAATGAACAGGGCAATGAATATATTCAGCTTCGCCACGCACCATAGTGGTATAACATTATATTTTCTAATATATATTTTGTAAATTATAGTTTATTTGTACTACAATATAACAGGGCCTTCTAGAATAGCAGTGCTTATTTACTGAAGAAGAGCTACCCTGTATAATGAAAGCTTAAATAAATTATAACATTTTCATCATGTATCATCTAATTCTAAATACTCCAAATTATGTTGCTCCCTGTGGTTAGGACATGTTTCGAAGTTGTTCAATGGAATTTGCATAGATGGAAATGACATTTTCACAGGTACATTTTTTGTAGATGCAAGAAAGATTTTCTACATGTACTTGCATTGCAAGCTTGCGTTATCGATTTGTTACCTGCGCCACTGACGGATGTATCAGATTTGGATACCTTCCTTATCCTAAATCTGATACGGGTATCAGAATTTTGATAGATTTTGAATTTGATACATGGGTATTCAAATTAAGTTTGTATCTAAATTTTGAGTTCCACAGAAATGATTTTAGCTCACCTGTGAGAAACTTGTGTCCAGCTTTTCTCTTGGACATAGTCAACCATAAATAAACAGGTGGAGTGCTGTTTTGGTTGCCACCAACATTAGATGGCACTAGCTCTGGGTGTTAGTAGAATCTAAATAAGAGTTAAAAGTAAAAATGGTAAAAAGTGGGAAAACATCAGCCTCCTTATCAGTAAATTTACTCTTATATGAAGGAAAATGTGGCCTATTTTGAGATCAATTTACAATTTTCAGACCTTGGTTGTAAACAGTATCTTCACCCATCTCTGTTGAGGAAACACTTTTTAAACCAGATGTGATGAGGTTCAGCCTTGTCTGAAGTTTTCAATTGGAATATTGAGTCTTGTGTCTCTTTCATGGCAACAGGAGATGGCTCTTGTTTGTGTTCGCTACCGTAAACTGGGGTAACTTTGAACACAATTTTGACAAGGGAGTTTACAAAACACAAATCTTGCGTAATGCTTGTTTGTCAGTGATTTCAACTATCTGTGGTTAATAGTTGAAATCTTTTATAAAGTTCCAACATCAGACGAGATGAGTCATTCATGAACTACCTTGTCAAAATTGTGTTTAAAGTCAATCCAGTTTACAGTACTCCTTACCTTTTAAAAGGACATTTTGATTTAGCCTTTCCAATATTCAAAGCATGCAAGTTTTACCTAAATGTTCATATGCTGTATGACAGCCGTCTTCCTTCCATCGCGATCTTATCTTTGTGTGACAACAAAAATTCATGCTAGTTGCTGGGTGTGAAACTTGACTTATGTGCCTCGTTTGCATTGAACCTGGAGAAGGCCATCATAGCCACCTCCAGCATATGGTGACAGAACCCTTAATATTTCTTGTAGATGAGTTAGCAATAAAAATTAAGCAATCAATTTGCATCTAATTTGTTCATAGATTTAGAGCAAACTCATGCTAAAAAAGCTTGGTTCAACCATGGTTGTCTATAGTTAACCATGGTCATCCATGGTGGTGCCATTTTTCAAAAGCATGTTTGACCATGGTATTTGACCATGGTTTACCATGGTTTACCATGGTTAACCATTGATAACCATGGTAGACCATGGTGACCATGGTTAACCATTGATAACCATGGTAAACCATGGTTTTTGGCCATGGTGTGCCATTTTTCAAAAACATGGTTGACCATGGTCAACCATGGTTAACCATGGTTGTACATGGTAACCATGGTAAAGTCACCATGGTCAACCATCGTTAAGTCACCATAGTTGACCATGGTTGGCCATGGTTGACTATGATCAACCATGGATGACCATGATACCATGGTCAACCGTGGAAAACCATGGTTGACATTTCGCCTAGGTGATCCTGGACTTGTCACCGTTTTTGTTCTGGCATTGACTGATAGTCAGTCACATTTTTCACAGATAAAACTGATAATTCAGTAATCAAAATCCTGCAAATTTTACATCAATCTATGCCTACATGAAGTCTGTAATTGTGTTTCACCTTATCGGCGTTCTGAGGTGTATCAAAATACCCCTATTTTGAGCTCCATGGCTGACGATGCCATTACGCAGGCTGGTATACAAAGTCCGGAATCTCTGCTCTAAATCTGTGAGTTTAGTATTAGCCTGGACAATTATAAACCAGTGGATTGTTGCATTGTACTTCATAAAATGACATGGATTATTATTTATTGAGTCAAGTAGAACTAGCACTTAACATTTTGAGAAAAAATCTGAATGAACCATTTATTTTTGTCAGACATGGTGCAGTAATAAAGCTTCAATACAATAATTTGCTTTTAAAGTATGATGACCTCCAGAATGACTTGATCTCATTTGTTTAGTTAATGTTTTGATTTAAAAAGTAGGTAACCATGTCATTTTCACAGCATTCTGAATGATTATTTTGTGATCATGCTGTGGCCCAAAAGCATAAGAAAACAACCTTTTTATTTAATTGTTTTAAAGTCCTGATCATATCGAAAGTTCATTCACCAAAAGGGGGGAAAAGGTCAGACTCCCAGTAAGTTACAGGAGTTGTTTCATGATCGTGCTGAGATGACGATGTAATGATGCTTTAAACCAATAGTTCCATACTTTGATATGTTTTTATTTGAATTGATATTTAAAGAAAAAGAGCTATCCATGCCTAAGAATCATTGAAAGACCAACTTATGATACTATTACCATCTCAGTGATTGTTTTGGCTCTAAATAAAGTACAGTACAGGGATTCAATGTTTAGGCCCCGAAGTAAAAGAATTGGTCCTTCAAGTAAATAATAAAGTAATATCGTTTTGCTCTGAATTTAATACAGGTTCAAAGATTTAAGAATTTGTCTCTCATTTGCCTCGAAAATATCTAGCAGTGGATCTGTATAACATTATATTCACCATCATCATCATCTGTCGACTACGGAGTAGGCGAAACTAAAATGGTCCTGAGCCATCCAGCTAACGTTTTTGGGCTTAGCATGCACTCTGTATCATTCACAAGGTTCTGGATGCATTGCAGAAAAGGGTTCATTGTCTCCCTGGGGCCGATTTCACTAACATTTAGCGATGGTCGCTAACCCAGTTTTGATTGCTTAACCCCAAAACGATCGCTAATACCGGCTATTTAGCAATCATTTTTGGAGTTTAGCGATCAAACGGGATTAGCGACCATCGCTAAATGTTAGTGAAATCGGCCCCTGGTTTCCTTTTCTCATGTGTTGGAATGTATAGTGCATACTCTTTGCATGGTTCATCCTCAGGCATCTGGAGCACATGCCCAAGAATTTGAGCAGGCAATACATAACTTTCTCCACAAGTGGTGAAGCCTGGGCCAGATCATATATGGAAGCATTGGTCACTCTGTCGATTCTTTTGATGCAAAGCATAATTCTGTAACAAGAATTTTTTCTCACGCAGTGAGACTGTCTTTGATTTGACCAATGATCTCTTCAACAACAAATCTCTTTCTATATGTACACAATACCTTAGAAATGCATTGGACCTTGAAATATGTTAAGAGACTGCTTTGTGTAGATAAATACCACTAAAAATCATATGGCCATTACGTGGTGTTGATCAAAACACTGGAACTTTGGATTTGTGGCATGACTATTGTGTTATGACTTTGCAAATAAACTGTTTATTGATACAGTGACTGTGATTGGCCAAGGCTAAATATCATTCCTCCATGTGAATAGAATAACATTGTATTTGTAATAAATAACTCACAAGAACTGAAGTGTGTCAAATCCTTTTTTAATAGATCTGCTTTTAAAATTACTTTTGCTTTATTAGATAAACATTCCCTGGTAATATCGTATTGTGAAATATTAAATGTAAAACACCATCTCCAAAAGCATAGATTTTGAAACTTTTAACACATATTTTTAGAGCTAGAAGGGAAGTGTGGGGCAATCTGGGTCCCACAACTTAAGTTACAATGTGGTAACAATGCGATTTCTTGATTTTTTTTTTCAAATCCCACCTTTTCAATGATTTTTCATTAATTTTACCCCTTTTTTGCAAAATCAATGACAAAATTAAGGTAAAACAACCCCAACCCCCCATTTCTTTCAAGATTTTCAATGGCAATATTTTTAGACACCCTTTTCAATTACTCTTATAATTTCATATATTAAGAACAAAACATATAGGTATCAACATTACATTAATTTCACCCATTTTTTCTTCAAAATCAAAGTCATACATACCTCCCCCCC
>JXSR01S027892.1:76361-86748 GCA_000969725.1 Ophiothrix spiculata | reverse complement strand
TTGTACTCTAATAATGGTTAATATCATATTTTTGAGAGCTATAAATAAAAAAATGAAAAGTTCTAAATACTGGTATCCAGACTCATACAAGGGGATATCAAAAAGTTTTAAAGATCACCCAGAGGATAAGGAGCTATATCTATGACATTTAGTCAAAAGAGTTACTCGTCCTTATGTTCTATATGGAGCAAATATGGTCTCAATTGTATTTTGAGTTTTTCTTCAGTGTCAGCAACCTGCCCCACTAACTATACACCTGAATGGAGAAAATCACAATATGTATGTGGTATAGTTAGTCCCAGCATTCGAATGGTTGCAGTGCCTAACAAATCCATGATTACATGCCCAATGTGTAATTGCTTGACACAACGGTATAGGAAAGGGTCTCCTCTTTCCATTGATACCAAAATTAAAGAAATCGGTCCACATGTGACGTCACAGTGACGTAACAAAACATGGCTGACCTGCTAATAATTATTTTCAGCGAAATACGAAATGGATTTTATTGCTTCAGAAGGCATTTACAATTGCAGTGTGTGGACTGTCAGTCTTTGGTGGGAGAACTGTGTAACTTTGCAAAGTTACTAGATGTAAAGATGTCTTAAAAAGCGCATCTATAGAAATACGTTGCTGGCTCATTTCCTTCTGGGTGATCTTTTTGATACCTCTCGTACATAGCAATTTTCAATAGGTGTGTTTGCATGACGAGTTCACTTTCAAAAATGTTACTAATTTTAAAACAACACCACTTTTGGTTTAAAAACTCTGAATTCAAAAAGTTTCTTGCGGACAATTGCTTACAGTTGAGGTTAATATTTGTTTTGAAAGAGAGTACCTTTAACACTGATCATTTTGGCCATGGAAACACAACTACCCATCCTCTCAATATCCCATCTTTGAGTATCACCTTTCTGAATCTGAACTCTCTTTTTAATTCACAAAAACGTGAATTACCTTGGGGTTTGAGCTATTGATGTTAAGCAGGTTCAAGGGTATGTACAGAGTAACCCCAGTCTAGACATAGTGACAAATCTGTGATCTTTTTAATCACCTGAAATTTTTTTAATCAGATCAAAAGAAGATTAGATCACAGCCATTCAGTTTATGATTGGGGGGAGGGTACTTAGTGGAAAAATGAGTATACAGACACGCAGCCATAAATGGTTCCAGGTTTACCAAAGGCCCCTCAAAAAATTGAAAAATGGTTAACATAATGGTTGCATTTTTCAAAAATGACAATTTTTTGACCAATATTTCACTTGGTTTACCTATGGGTTGCCAAATTGCGCTTTTAAATTGCAATTTACATTGTAAAAATGTATTGAACAGTCAAAATAACGGTTGTTTAGAAATGGGTACCATTTTTTTCGCTTCCTTAGGTTTCCAAACAGTCAAAAACTCTGGCCGCACGTCCATACCCATCCAAAATCTGAGTACAATACCCCCTATTTTAGTATGTTATACGAGTATAAAGCAAAGAGTCCAATCAAAAATGTAAATTTCATTGACTCTCAAATGCTAATACTGAGGTGTAAGTTAAAATCTTTTGAATTTGATGTGAAAGGTAATGGATGACATGGCACCAGGGATAAAATTAGGAAATTATTACTTCTTTTAAGAGTTTCCTAGCTATAATAAATGATTTGTTGAACAAATGTTGTTGATCAAGCACGCAGCGCGTTGTAAAAACTTACGCTGACATTCGGTCCCGGTGGTTGTGCATTGAATGCATATATGATTGCGAGGTATTCGCTGTGTACTGACTTGTTCAACAAATTATTTATTTTCCTTTAGTCAGTGGTTTTGTGGATTTTCTTGCCTTCAGAATGTGTACCCCCAGCACACAAATGACTTGTGACCCCGTTTGTGACCCAATATACCTGTCACATGATTAGCAATAATTAAGTCGCGTGAAGAAAACCTTTTCATTTTTACGCGTCTGGTGTGCCAAGGTGAGCTCGCGTGATTTGTCTGTTCTGTTGCTGTGGACTTGATGTTCGATTTGATTAGTTTGTTGCATGGTGTGATTAAGTCCAGCCCAGAATGAAAAGGGTTTTTTTCAGATGACTATAATAGTGCCATTAAAACCAAGTAAAACTTCCTGACACCAGAATATACACAATAAATCAGAATAAATATTTAGACCTTAATCTGTTGGTCATCCTCAACAAACACACAAAGTATAGGCACAGAGATGTAGATAAGCTTAGATAGGCACAGAGATTGATTTAGATTGTTTCTTGGAATTGTTTGTATACATTCTTTTCAAACTTCCTAAACTATCGGTTCAAGAGCTCTTCGTTCACACAAAGAAGTGTTTTTTAATTTTCTTAAAAATAATTTTTAATTTTTGCAAGGTTTTTTGATACTTGAATTGATATTTGAGCACAATGTGAGGAAACATGTTTATGTAATTTGGATTCATAGATAGAGCTCCAACTTAAAGTATTTACACAGACCTTCTGGATCCATCCCTTGTTCTGGAATAGATATAAAATCGGGAGCTGTCAGTCGCTATTTGAAAAGGGTGCCAACCCCACAGTGCGGTCATTTTCTCAAATAATCAGCTGATTATTGTAAGTGTCTGTTTGGTAATGATGTACCACACGAAACATAATACCCTCATGTGTATAATACAGTCATCCCTATTGTTGTCCTGCACCTGTTAATCCGAACTTGTTAGACATTCTGTAAATCCTTTTTTCAAACATGTGAGATTGTGTATATCTCTTAATCCGAATTTGTTGACATTCTATAAATTCTTTATTTTCAAACATGCAAGATGGTGTATACATATCTGTTTAACAGTTGTGACATTACTGATTAAAAGGCGGGTATACATACACAGTTGAGTATTAGATTAGTATTCGGATTAGCACTTCTTGTACATTCTTGAACTTTTGACCTGATTGTGACCCGTGATTGTGGTGAGTTCAAATTTTGTCTGTTTGCTGAGTGTAGGAGTGACACAGCCCTGCCCTTATGGTCCACCTTATGGTCAAAGATTATGCCTGGCATAATTGGGGTGTAGGTGCACCTGTCCATCAGAGTTTGAGTTTGACCAAGCTGATTATAAGGTTTTCAGTGTCATCCTTGTCAGTTTTATGCCCATTGCCTCTCCCACTTCTGATCAAAGATGCTAAATCGGGATTTGAAATGTATCAGACAGAATTAACCTTGACTATCATGCCATTACCTTGTCAAGAATTAGGGTTTATGGTTTGCATTTTAGTAGCCAAAGTAACTGCTAATAGTGACACCATATATTGTTTTATAATTGAAAAGGGCAAAGATACTTTTTGTTTCATGCACTGCGGCACCTCTCTTTTTTTGTTATTATTTTCTTTATGAATTGTAAACAATACACAAGACCTTGTATTCCTTTTTTGTGTTATTTTAGGTTATTTTATTCCAGTTTGT
Organism: Ophiothrix spiculata; assembly: GCA_000969725.1. NCBI lineage: Eukaryota > Metazoa > Echinodermata > Ophiuroidea > Amphilepidida > Ophiotrichidae > Ophiothrix > Ophiothrix spiculata. The sequence continues at coordinate 83,328 of JXSR01S027892.1, read as the reverse complement.
TTTCACATTGTCTTTAAATTTTAATTGAAGCGTTCATTCATGTAACCACACAAATTTGAAATATTTCAATGTAAAAGGACATTTAAACAAGTGAAAAGATATGAGGTGATAATGTCTTTGTTCCCATCTCATTTTTGTGAATGTGGCACATACTCAGACATGTGACATAGCTAGCTAGCTTTTTAATGCTACTTTTTATATTCTTTTTCCATTATTCTTCAAGATAAGATAAATTTGAATGTGAGCCAATTTGGTAATTCATCCCAACAAATTTGGCGCCAGCACGCAATGTTTGACTTTTTCTATTATGGCAACTCCCTCTCCATGTAGCATTTGTTGTATAATGACATGTGATGCTCCTGCTGGTCCGAAAGTTTATGGTTTGCTCAGGTTTTGTCCTCTAAAGGCCTCTGGAGTTTCACTTTGTTCCTTCAGTTGTCAGTTATAGTATTGAAACCCCTAAATACCAACAGCCATTTAACAACATCCCTGTTTGGGTAATTAAAAAAAATAGATTTGTGCAATCAATCTCCAAAGGGTATAAAGAGCTAAATTGTATTGGAACTTGGTCCCCCACCAAATATCGAACAATATCAGGACAACATGCCATAATTGCCGGTAATACTTCAAATGATGTAAGAATATTAAAATGTTTGGATAGAAGTTTGGGTATAATGCTGAACTTGTTCACTGTTCCTTTGAGATGCTGTTGTTAATAAAGATTCCAAAAAAAGTATCGCCTAAAAGTGCGCAAATATGAAACTCGCAAACGTAATTTGAAGAGTTTGTGTACAAGCGCTGGAATTTCAGCTTTAATTTAACACTCTATTTCTGATAATAGACCTTTTCAAAATCCATTCGGAAATCTCCGGAGCATTGATCACATGGCCATTTTTTCAGCCAATCACGTACAAGCTCATTAGTAATGCACAATTTTGTCAACAAACATTATTAAACACACTAATTCTGAACAACTTTTGGCTGATGGTACCATAAGCTCACCGACACAAAGAATGAAATTTCCATTTGAAATCGGTTGATTAAGCTTACTAAGATTTCAAGTCACATCAGGGCGATCACACTGAAAGTGACTATTTAGTACTAACGCTAATTACAAGTTCGAATTCGTATATAACCAGTTAACAAGAACGCGAACTTAACATTCTGGTTATTGTGTTTAAGAGTCATTTTTTCTGTCGGCAATTGCCGGAAAGTGTAAAATCAGCTTCGGAAATTCTCGGAAAGTTGTGTTTTGAAAAGGTCTATTGACTGAAAAACATTGAAGTTATGAAATTTTAAAGCCCTTGAGCTCATTTTGAAAAAGTTGCTTGTTTTTCGCACTGTACAAACCAGTAACGCAAGGCTAAAGATCAATATGAGGTAAGAGAGTTTGGTAACTGAAGGGCGTGGTTTTTCAAAAGCAGTGTCATGGGTCGCATCATCCCTAAACTTGCAAGAGCAGTCCCAAGGAGGGGGTGGGGGGTCATTTGGGTCAAATGCCCCCAGTCATAACCTTCCCCCCCCCATTGCCTACAGCTTCAGTCCCTGAAACAAAGTTGACACTCAGGTTCCCCTTGTTTTTGATCATTTGGTATGCAAAATGTCAAAATGTTCATGCGCTTCTCGTGAATTTTAAGATATTGTTTCATTTTTTAGTCAAAATTAGCAATTTTTTTTCATGAAATTCAAGACAATTTTAGCTAAAATTATCAGATTTGGCAGAATTTGTCACGAGCTACGCAAACTCAACACCAAAATCCATAATTTTCCTTCCAACCATTTTTGCTCAATGGGGAGGGGGGTCAAGACTTATGACTGGGGCAAATGCCCCCATTCCCCCTCCCCTGTTCCTCCCTCTCCCTCCCCCTTGGCGCCACAACTGCAAGTTGATGGACGATCATGCTTAGAGACCATAACGCATGCCTTTGAAAAAAACATGCGCTTCAGTGGTCAAATTTGCTAAACCTCATGTGTTTTTTCAAGGGTTTTTAAAGTTCATAATTTCATGTTTCTCAGTCAATTGTCAGAAATAGGGTGTCATATGAAAGCTGAAATTCTAGCGCTTGTACGGTCTTAAATAAATTATTTTTCAGAGTTTCATATTTGCACACAAGCTATTTCTCCGAGATGAGGCGATATTTTTTATGGAGTCTTTAGTTGCCACTACAAATACCTGCATATTGCAAAATCACCAAAATAATCAGTGGTAATTTGCCTTTTGGGGTCATGTATAACTTTGTAAAAGTTTTTCTTGTACCGATTAATATTTGAATTAATCATTGATAAAAATGCTTCACAATTTTGTTTCTTTGCAGGGCATGGTGGAATTGTTCTCCAATTTACATAATACCAATCCAGCAGAGCTGATCATAGCGTTATCATGTATTATTTGTTTGGTTACCGTCAAAGAGCTGCAGGACCGATTTCTCAAGAAAGTTAAATACCCTATTCCAATAGAACTGATTGTGGTATGTATCTTGGTCATTTATGTGTGGGTTTCTTGTTTGAAGTCAAACATTAAAGACAGGCTCAGCTATGCGATGGTCTCAGTCAGGAAAGTTGGGTTGTTCTTAATTTTTTGTGCTCTGTTTGTCAAGATGATAAAAAGTATGACTAGAAAAATACAGTGTTATCAATCCAAAGTTAAAACCTGTCTTAAAATCAAGCAATGGACACCCTAGTCAAACTCATTTATCATCTTTAATTGCTAACAAAGCAAGATCAATCTGGTCATTAAAAGTAATTTGTTTTTTGTTTTTACCATGGAATATGTCCAGAATTAAAAAAATTCTGATTTCATGACATTGTTATGAAGTAAGTTATTAGATGAAAGTTCACCGACTACAATTAAGTGGTTGAACTTACCTTAGATATATATATTACCGGTAACTGTACATAAGGTACACAGGCAAAGTATATATTTATTTGCTTGAGTAAATTGGTTTATGTGTACACACTGTTGATTTATGGTGGGGTACTGCTATCTAGATTGAAATTAAAGGGACACACCATTATTATTATTGTTTATACTGTAAAACACTTTAGTATTACTTTTTGAAAGTTTGTCAGAATTTTTTTTTGAATTGTCAAATTTTGTTCTTGGTATCAGTGGAGTAGCCATACTTTAACAATATGGGGGAGGGGGAACTTAAGCTGACAAGAGACTTTTTATAGCAAAGGATCCAAAAGTATACACCTGTGTAAAATAAAAACATGTTTTCATTAACCCATTTTTACGTAAACAATTTTATAAAAAAACATTTGATATTTTAAAAATGTGAACTGGCTTTCAAACATTTTTAGGACATTTGAGTGATTCTTTTAAATTCAGTACATGGATAATACTGTAGTTTTTTAGAAATAAATACCAGTATATGATAATACATTTATCAACGGGTTCCATATCATTTTTGGAGTCAATTTGATACAAATACAGATAAAAAATTGCCATCATAAATGTATAAAAATGGCATCAATCTTAATTGACAAATTATCAAATACAATTTAGGTATTTGTCTAAACTGGTATTGAAATCAGTTTGCTATTTGAGTTCTACCTATTTAAAATATGTGTGTTTTAAAGGTGTAGGTTCCTATTTTAGGATGTGTATAATTTACTTTTAACTGATTGATCTTGACCTCTGAAATGCATTGTGCAAGGTTTCAACCTTAGCTTGTGTCTTGTTTTCTCTTGAGAGGGAAAAGGAAGTATGCAACTCTGGGATGAGGCTGTTACAAAAGAAATGGCAAATAGGTATACCAATTAATTAAACATTTTGTGCTATATCTCCCAAACTATAAAGAGTTTTGAGGTGAAATTTTGGATTTACAATCAATAAAATATGGGCTATCATTTGGCATCAAAAAATATACTACTTCCGGTTGAGCCCTGGGGGATGAGAATGTGATCGGAACCTACATCTTTAAATACCAACAAGTTATCAGTAAATGGTGTGTTAAATTAGGATTGATTTCAATTATCTTTAGGATGCTATTACTCTACCACACTTTTTTGGACAGAATTGATCTTCATTTAATGTTCCACAATTTTAAGCGTGTTTTAGGCATATTGGTTCACTCTTTATATTGTATTACATGTTTAAATAGTGAATTACTAGTTAAAGCTGAGACAAAAGACCAATGTTTTGTTAAGGTTAAAATTCATAATTATGTTTGATTTGATTCGATCCTATGTGAAATAAATCTTTGCTTCAAAGCAAGAAAGAGTACAGCTAGAAATCAAAATAACAAATGGAAAAGTTGTTGTACAAAATCCACTTATGTTTTAGTAGTGTCATTTCACTTTCTAAATGGAAGCAGCATCACTAGTAAAATAATGATAAGTGGATTTGTTACAAAGAACGTTATAGGAATTTGGTACGGAAATCCTGATAACCTATTCAATGATTAATAATAGGACTACTAATAAAGATATCTAAATCTTGTTGAAAATTTGCGTTTTCAAGCAAATTTTATTTTTGTTACACTAGAAGAAGTGCATCTATTTTCCTATATTTCCATTTCTTAAACATTTATATTTATCTTTTGCATGAAATCAAATTTAGATTATGAAACGAGATATAATTTTACAAAAAATTATTTGTTTGACAAACACATGCACTGTAAAGCAAAACTATTCTAAAACTTTACCAGTGACCTTTTCAAATTTTTGTTACTGCCAACTTTGATTCTTATTTTTAAAACACTCCTCTTACAAAGATTTTAAAGGTCAACATTGAAATGTGATAGTGAAGTATATTCATATTTGGATAGACTTCCTATGACTATATAATACGTTCTGGTATGTATGAAACAGTGAGATGACAAATCATGGTTAATCTATATAAGCTTGTTATAAAACTATTTATACATATTCAGAATTAATTGACAGCAATTAATTAAAAGCGAGGATATAGATCATGAGTTAATTAGATGAATTGCTATTGGTTCATTAAACCCACCATTTGAACAAAAAGATGTGCCTGTATGTAGAGTTGAAGGTTATACTAAGGGATTTTGGCTAATTAATCGGAAGAATTATTAGATTTATTACAACACTTGTAGTCCAACTTATATTCTTTTGATGTTTTGTGACATTTTTATAGCTTGAGAGGTTATTGTTTTAAATATGTTTAATTGTTATATATTGTTTTGTTCAGATCATTGTTGGGACTGCTTGTTCGTATGGTGCCAAGTTAGAAAGCAGACATGGTGTAGCTACTGTTGGCAGTATACCGACTGGGTAAGCCTGATATAACGTACAAAGTAAAAATACAATATGTGCAAATATTAACCCTTTGAACCCGACGAGCCGGTATACTGGCTCACATGTACATATGCTCCGTATACCCGATGAGCCTGTTTACCGTCTTTTAGGTCACGTATCAGAAAATTGATGTGTCTGTCAACCAGCATGGGTATTTACAATTTTCAATGGTTTATTTACATCAGAAGACATCAATAAAGCTTTGAACCTATGGTTGATGGGTAATTTGGCTTTTATTTACCCAACAGAGGTTAGAAATTCCTCCTATTTTCATAAATTTGATCGAAATTTTCAACAAATGTGGCTTCGCCCATTATAGACAACAACGTAAATGTCGGATATGTTGGTCGACATATATAATCTGTCTTTGAATGCTGGGTAGTGGAACAATTCAGACTACTGTTAAATGAAAAAAGTAAAACAAGGGAAGTCAAAATCAAAGTAAATTTAAGGGTTATATTGTGTTTTAATCTTTTGGGTTGGCCCAGGTCAGCGGTATAGATACACATGGAATGGTCTGCTAGGGTTCAAAGGGTTGAGCATAGAACATGTAGACTTCAATTTTATGTCCAATTTCACTTCTGTCCACATTTTCAGGAAGATTTTCTTTGTTGAAAGGTATTCAAACATGCCACAGAGTTGTTCATCGCGAATCAACAACGATGCATCCATGCGTCTGCGTATTTTTATCGCGCGAGGGTGGCTTTAGCCACCCGAGCGTGATAAAAATACGCTGACGCATCGGATGCAGAGTTGTTGATTGGCGATGAACAACTCTGTGGCGTGTTTGAATACCTTTCAACAACAAAAATCTTCCTGAAAACGTATAAATTAAATTCTAAATGTTTTCAATTTAACAGATAGGCCTACTCATCTTCATAAAGATATTTAGCATGTCTGAAGCAAAGTGCTAATTTGTGAATGTTTGCTGCTTCGACGTTATCATTTTTTCCCAAGCCTCGGGCTTTTGCACGTACTATAAGTGCCCGTCGCGTGATGATCAGTGCGCCGCCTTTATTGTACTGCGTAAACGCACTTCCGTAAACGCCGTGCCGTGCGTTTTAATCATTGCTAGTCTTACACAACGCAAAAACAGTCACAATATTGTAGAATACAAGGGATATGCCATTGATCTCGTAACAGAGTCTGATTGCTTATTTAACACATAAAGGTTTATAAAGTATATGTTTAAAATAGTAAGTAGTAGATCCTATCTTTAGTTAGTACCTGGGAAGAGAAAAACTATGGATCATCTGATCATCACTGCAGGGTACACACCACTAAATAGATTGGTATAGCAGACACTGGCTAATGCAGGAAGCTTGATTTCCAATTAAAAAGTGACCCTGTTTCAATTTAGAGTTAGGAAGTGTTACTTTTGTTTAATTTAATAAAATTTGATCTCAATTATAATTGGCCAACTTCTATTTGGGCGTTCAATTTGAAAAATTGTTGTACTATATTGTTGAAATTTTTAGGCAATGAAGCAATTTTCCTACTAGCTCGGGCGAGTACAAAAAATCATGCATATTTTTGATAATAGCCAGAAAATCAGCAGTCAGCACTATGTTTTTTCATACTTGTTGAAGAGCTAAGATCTTCATCTGACCAGAGTTGAGGATGCTGCTGCAACAGTTGGTCTTATGATGAATGCTTCAAAAACTAAATTCATGGCATATAACATCAAGACTGATGTTGCACT
>JXSR01S027892.1:54900-70678 GCA_000969725.1 Ophiothrix spiculata | reverse complement strand
ACATGAAATTTTCACCATACAAGGACAAGATACCATAGTTTTTGAATATATATAAAAACTATTGTCAAATTATTTTCCAATTTTAAGTTAACGTGACATTGAACTTCAATTACGCTTTTATTGGTCCACCCTGTATGTCAAATTCACAATCCCACCCACGTCTGCACGTGTTCCTGGATCGATAGCCTTTCCCCACATACAGTCACGCCTATTTACAAATGATACGAGTCCCCATCGATGTTCCCAACACATTTCCAGGCTGATTATTTCATTGCCCAACTGAACGACGTAGTCCCCGACATTTTTACGGGTTGCAGGGACACAATTTGCAACCAAAGTCCCCGCTTTGTCTCCCCAACTTCCCCGCACGCCCCGGGTACCCGGGGTCGGAATTACAATTGACAAGCGCATTACCAACAACTAATACCTTTCTGAAATGTTTTCTTTGTGCTGCAGATTGCTGGGACTTTGTCTTGTATGTTTATCCTTCTGGTCTTATTACTTATGGGGCCTTTATTTGAACCATTACCAAAGGTAGGTGGTCAGACAGGTTTCATTTTTATTTTTCCATAAGTAATTACAATTGGCAAGTTCTAAAAAGTAAACCCAGAAAAATTTAGGCCTAAAACTAAAGCAAGATTTGTATACCCTGTTGTTAACAACAACAACATCAAAAATCAGATACAGCCTACATTCTTTAACACTTTAGTACACGAGGGGTCCACTTGGACCCAGGATTTTGATTTTATGGTGTTGCATGAAAACAAAACATAACCAATAAAGCTGTTTTATGTAATAGAAAGTTAGCAAGTTGTAATAATAATATCCTTATATGACCCAAATTTCATTGAAAAATTCCTTCTGGAATCAATTGGAAAAGCAGGGTCCAAATGGACATTCCCACATTGTGAACAAAAGGCAATCATTCTGTGTTAAATTCTAATGCTTTAAATTTTGAAACAGATATATATTTCTTTCACAAATAGAGGAATTATCAAATATTTGCAAATAGCTTTCTATCAAGATTTATTTTAATCCCTCTTCAACCAAATGGAAGGTGCCAGTCACCGTATTAATATCATCTGAGATTTTGCACTGCAGAGTTTCTCTGAGAACCCAATTCTGTTCACCCTTGTTCCTGAGTCATAAAACAAAACAACCATGACAAGGTAGCTCTATACCTGGAGGAAGTATCCTGTAAATTTCATGAAATCAAAAAATTGTGTATGATAGATTATGAGTGGCAAATCCAAAATATTACTCACTACTTAAGCTTTCGCCATCTTTTGATCACAAGTGCCTTTTGCTAGAGGCAAAAATAGGTCTAAAATGGTTAAACTTAAAGGGTTATACTGCCCTCTACAACCATTTGCCCATTGACTTCTGTGTAATATGTCATTTTACAAAAAGTGGTGTATCTTGAAAATGCAATTTTTTTATGTTCTCAAATTTCGGAACAATTATCAGATAGTAAATGTATATTACTCTATACATATTTTGTATTATGACACGGGTGATTCAAAATTAAATGTCCGTCAAAAACAATACACTGACCAAGGACAGGATGTAATACTACAGTAACTCTACTAATTTATTTTTTGTCATTAACAACTTAAAGAAATAAAGCTTTAGCATTGAAAAATATAAAAAGAAAATTGATGTCCAAACCCACTCTGTTTATCCCCAAAAACACTTTTAGACATATTTCAATTTGAAAAACATAATTCAATTACATTTTATGGGACATGTATCTTTAAGGTTCAAAATATAGGTTATAAGCCTGGGGCTTTGTTTATTTATAGATAAATCAGACAGCTGATCGTTCAAGTTTGAAAATACTTGGTCTATTGAATCTGTATACATCCATCCATCCACATGTGTAGACTGATAACAGGATGGGCCTAATCATTTAATCACACCTTCTACGTCACTTTTACCCACTTACAGCCACACTTCACAATGGTCATATGCTGCAAATAGAGTTGCAGACCATGCGCAGGCATATTGCTGCTTTGTCACTTAAGGACATCCACAAATACATTTACATCCACAAATACATTTACATCGTGATTGCGGATGTTATCACCTGGATACTGAGAAATAAATATCAAAACATTGTTCACACATTCACCTCGTGATCATCCAGATTTGATAGATTATTGTAGTTCCATATATGGCATTGATGAGAAACCACTTTACTACATAGAGGTTTTCCCAAACAAGTGTAAACTAAGTTAAGGCTGGGGTAGACCTTCAACTAGCATGAACTGTTTTTATCATAGATTTAAAGGGGAGATACCAGGCTTGGTATACCAGCATGTGTAATGGCGTCGTCAGCCATGGAGCTCAAATTGGGGGTATTCGGGTCCACTCGGTTCCCGGCAAAATCAACTCCGAGAGCTGAGACTTGGTAACGCGTAGAGACAACCTGCGCAAATAATAAATTACGCGAATGATACGCCAACCTGCACGCAAAGCGTGTGTGCGTGTTTCAATATTCGCGCATTATGACACGGTGCTATGCCTCATCGGCAAGCTGTCGGTCAAACCCGAATACCCCCAATTTTGTCTCCATGCCGGATAAAAATGGCGGACATGTCTGGTATCTCCGCTTTAAATCTATGGTTTTTATACTCTAACGCCCAAACTAATTGCATAAACCATTTAAAAGTATACATTTTTAGAAGCGGCTTTTTACCCTGCACATATTGGTGATATCGGTTTATGACTAAAGATTTCTGGAAAGCCTAACTAAAATTTGCATTTGTGAAATGTTGAACTTTTTGCTTTTTGGAATTTAAAAACAAATGTCTAGGAAGGGTTTTCTCAAATGTTTGATTGTTATCTTATTTTTTGAAAAATTGCTAAAAATTGCCATTTTGGTGGGAGCAGTGGGATTTTTTTTGCATTTTTGACCTATTGTTGCTCCCCCCCCCAGTTTCTAGTTAAACAGGACAACATTTGTACCTTAGAAAACGTGCAGCACAAAAAACCCTTGACCTAGGGTGTATCCATGTGGGGTCAGATCAAGGTCAAAAGGTTATTTGAGGTCAAATATCCATAAATAATCAAAAATGTGTCCTGAGATCATTCAAGGTCATCTGATGTCATTTCAAGGTCATTATGAAAACTCTATACCCTTGGATACCACATGGGTTGAACACGCACTTTGAATAGCCCTTGCCCAAGGGTGTGCCCTGGTGGTTTCAGGTTAGAGTCAAGGTCATTTAAGGTCAAATTCAGATATGATCAAATATTTGAACCAAGGTGAATGTTGTTATAGGCAGTCAATAAAGTAGGCGATACTACTGGTTTGCGAACCATCTTGTTTTAAGTTGAGTCAAGACCCAATATCAAAGAAAATTTCAGAAACGTATGTTCTAGAACTCCAAGTGACCCAATGGTTAGCTCTTTAGAAATTTGAGGCTTCACTCAAAAAAGTGCCCCAAAAAGTGCCCAACTTTAAAACAGAAAAACAAGATTCCATCGGAAGATTCCTATCTTTAAGCAGTAGTATTACAAATGGGTTAATATATATAGCTTTGATCATGGTTTAAAAGTAAAACATATAAAGTAAACTTGCCAATATAGTGATAAATGAATTCTAATAAAACACATTAGTAGCAAAATGTCATTTCATATGATATCTAAGTCAGTCTCAGCTATTGAAATTGAATTATCTAATGTTTGCTAAGAAGTCAATTCTGTTTTTTTTTCTTTTGATACCAGAGTGTTTTAGCAGCCATTGTGGTTGTTGCGTTGCGGGGAATGTTCCGACAGTTCAAAGATGTCAAAGAGCACTGGAGATATTCAAAAGTTGACTGTGTAAGTAATCTGTGTCAAAGCCATGGATGCCAGTTTTTAAGGAAAATGTTGTTGTCAAAATAAACTGTTTGTTTGTCAAAATAAACTTTCTTTCAGGAAATTTTCACAGGTGTAGAGAATAGTATACAAATATTTACTGCTCATGAGGGCAATTGTGCAAAATATCTAGGCCCACGGTCTCCAGTCACCGAGGGTATATATTTTGCACAATTGCTCGAATAAAGAGCAGTAAATATTTGTTTTATATACCGTATAAAAATATTCTTGTCATTTGATAACTTGCGTAAACTCACTTGATAAAAGTGCATAGGGCCTACTGAGTTAAGCTTACCGTGCATGCTTAGCTTAGCCTAGTAGTTTATTTGACATTTGTTAAAGGTTTCAGGACATTTTTCAAACATTTCCTGGTATCCCTAGCTGGAAAGCACAATTAGCTTATAAACATATGAATATGTCATACTAAAAGGTTATCATTGTGAAATCAGTAGACTGATACTAAATATATTTTATGTAATGTTGATTGATAACTTGAACGTTTACTTAAGGTGATTAGGACTTATCTGTACTTTTTTATTCAATATGGTAAATACTTTTGTAAGTAACTGTTGTTAAATTCGAATGTATTGTTGAATATTTTGGAGCTCATTTATTTGATCCCAGCTTGATCGCTCAAATTGTTTTTCCCCTAAAGTTTGCATTGTGAGATAGATCTGTCTGTACAAATATTAGAGAACTAATGTTTGGTGCAGATATTTGACACTAAATATGTGATTACTTGTAAAAGTCTATGGCCCGTATTCCAGAAAGGTGTTTAGCTAAACCACAGTTTAAACTGAACTTCAACTGTCCAGGAATGATACGCACCGTTGCAGCTTTCAAGTGGAACAGTTCAATGAGCCGTGCTGTTGAGGAGAATTAAAACTGTAGTTTGGCTAAACACCTTTCTGGAAAACGGGCCTATATGTTTAGCCCACACAGCCTGGTTTGATCCGTGGATCCTTTAGCTTTCAAATGTATTGGGCTATTCGAGATGTATTCCGCATCCCCCATAGAAGGCATGTCCAAATATGACATTTCCAGTTGGAATTCAATTCAGGTTTACAATTCCAGCTGTTATTTTGGCCTTCAATTCCAGTTTGAGGGTATGGAAGGCACAGCAATTTATTAAAATTCCAGCAGCATAAAGTGTAACTTTCTAAATTTCAACTCATGAAATCTGGAATTCCAACTGTCAAATTTGTAAATTGGTTTAAATTCTATTTTGCATCCCAACTCAAGAAGCCTCCCATAGATTTTTCTGCTTCACATGAATTCCTGCTGTCATTTTTTCTTCCTATTCTAGAAGTGCCTTCCTTGGGGTGGGGGAAGGGGTGTGGAATACATCTGGAATAGCCCATTGTATGAGGTATTCTATTCGATCTGTATAGTGTATACACAGATCACAGTAGTTACACTGATCAATGAGGTCGACACGATGTTGAGTCAGTACCAAATTGTCAGTTGAATGATAAAAGTATTTTAATGATTAACAGTGCAGTTTATCATTTTGATGGAAAATCCAATGATAAAGAAGTAACCAGGAATAGGTATAGCTAAGTTTCAATCATCTAGACTTGATTTTGCTAAATTGTGGTGTTTTTACAGGTGTTTGTTAGAATATTTTGCCCTCCAAGATCCATCAATTATGCATTTATTTTAAATTCACATCTATACTCATTTAGTTGACTTTCTTCACCTTTAAAGTACAATATAACATAATAAAGTTGATTCGCCTTCTCTACAGCTCATCTGGCTTGTCACGTTCTTCTCCGTGGTGCTTCTTGGAGTGGATTATGGTCTTATTGTTGGTGTTGCCTTTTCTATTTATACTGTCATTGTGCGAACACAGCATCCTAAATCTAGCGTCATGGGACAGATCAAAGATACAGATATCTACAGAGATATGCAATATTATCAGATGGTAAGTCCATACAAATCGTTGTAGACTGCCTATATATATAAGCCCTCCTTTTTTTTGATGGGGGGGGGGGGGTTAGAACCTTACCCATGTTCAGGGATAATTCTGGTAAGAAATATAACCCATACTTGTATTTGGGAATTTTTCTCAAAAATAAAGATACTTTTTCAAAACTTCTATAACACGCTAGCTTGAGTGTTTTGAAAGTATTACTTATGTTGATGTTTTTGTTTGTTTGTTAGAAATTGAAATAATTTTTAGCATTTTTTGTGTCAAAATCAAGCTATTGGAGGCAAATCCCTGTAAACCTTATACTTGAGGCAAATGCCTAATGCAAGCATCTATTATAGAGCTATACAATACTTCTTATAGCCGAAACTGGTGCTAAAAATATAGGAATAGGGAATTAGTCTGTATGGTAAGGCGTTGGAGCACAATTAGGCCACAACTTTGTGCGGCCGGACGCAATCTGGCCACAGTCTAATTTTCCAAAATGGCGACCGTAGGTTTGATTGTTCACATCAAGATTATTATAAAATATTCATGACATGTTTTCAAATTATTTAGAGGTGCATAATCAAGACTGTGGCCAGGTTGCGGCTGGCGGAACAAAGTTGTGGCCTAATTATGCTCCAGCGCCTAAGTGAAGGTAATCGCCATGGGCATACCTATATCACATATCTTCAACAGGGTGAAAACAAATCTAGAGAATCCCTAAATCATTGTGAAAAGAAGCAGCACATATTGTGTTGACTTGTTATCTGCACATTGTTTGACACAATGTTTTAATGCACGTTTTGCTGAACAGATTTTGTTCAGACCTCACAAATCACTGGATGCCCAATCCATGCTATAGCCAATGAATTTTAAGGGTTCCAGATAATTGAAATTTCCTTAAAAAATTATTGTAATTTCTATGAAAAACTATAAATTGATGATGTTCCTCTTTTATCTTTCCTCTAACCCTCATTCAGGCTGAAGAAATTCCCAATGTCAAAATCTTCCGTACCCAATCCCCTATGTATTACGCCAATGCCGACTATATCAAAGACACCCTATATGATATGGTTGGTATCGACCCACTCAAGGTGCGTGTAGCTAGAGCCAAAGCCAAAAAGAAGCAGGAAAAAATCGCCAAGCAGAAACAAGAGGAGAGTAATAAAGTGAGAAAACAAGAGGGGAGCTTCAAGAAAAAGGACAAGAAATGGAATAAATTTATGGATAATGAGGTGAGTACAGGGTGGTTGAAAATTTTTGAAGCATTAAAAAGGATAAACATAAAGGAGATGGCCTGTAGGTTGTATGTATTCATCTTTTGAGACTCCAGTATCAGCGAAAAAGTGTCAATTTTCAATTCCCATGACAAAGAGTCAGAATCCCAGGTTAGAATACCACTAGCCGGCACATGTTCAAGTATAACCATAGTTAACACAGGGGATTAATCAATGTAAGCCTTTACATTATTTCCACATCAAAATAAGTGTCTAAATTAAGGTGTTTCCCCATGATTCAAATCAGAGACCTTGTACGTCTTATATGCCATGGTCCCCCTCTGAATCATTGCTACCCTGGGCAGTGGTCTTGTGACTCTCGGCCTTGTTGCTCTATGGCAAAGTGCATTTTTTTCTGGTTCAAAAGTGAGATTCTGATCATGCATAAAAGACTTTCATCAAGTGATACAGGTCAATTACATTGCTACTTACTATGTTATTTGTTTAATCTGTAATATTAGATTTAAAAATGTAAATCTCACACCCATACATATGTATTTACTTGGCCCTTTGTGGTTTGCTTTGGTAAGGAATCACTTTTTAAGTTTTTGATTCATTTGTTAATAAAATTATAAAAAATAAATATGGGGATTTATTGTGCACCATGCCTCCCAGATTTGCAATTCCATGTGTGGCCTCTGCACACTTTACTGGTGTTCACTGACCACTGTAGCCCAAGTAAACTCCATTCCACACCAAGCATTATTTCAGGTTCTACGGCAACCTCTAGGAGAGCTGAACCTTGATCAGCCCACATATGCACTTAACTGTCCCTAGATCAGCTCCCCGAGTTTCATACGGGTTTCCACAAAACAATTAGTTCCTTGTCCAAGGGAATTTCAAAAACACTCAACTAGTGTGGTTCAAACTGCAAGTGAGCGCCTTACCGTTTGAGCTAAAGTGACTGAATTATACTGAGAGGTTTAAACAGACTTTCAGCACTAGGTGAAAATTCACATACCTTGAATTTTTGACATATGTAACACATGTCCTCATCAGAAGAAATCCTGTGATGTTGTAAGGATAGAGAACCTTTTCTGACCTACGATGACGTCATTCAGAACAGTCCATTATAGACTATTTGACTGAAATAAGTTCTTATTTCAATAATTTGACAATTTCGAATCATTGCTGGGTTTATCAATCCATACCTCAGAATGGGATCTGATGACTTTTTGATCATTATGGACAGTTACAAATATGTTATCCATTGTTTGTTCTCATGCAAAACAAGAAATAGACATTAACAATACTTGGTCTTTTACATGACATCATCAAATTTCTTTTGATTTTTTAGGACGAAACTCAAGCTGCCTTAAAACCAAAGAGTACCAATTCACTAAAATCTCTGAGGAGAAATTCAGGGAAAAACAACGGATCTGCCTCAAATGGAAAGAGACGTTCCTCGAAGAACTATGATGTACTTGTAGAAATGGACATTATAAACACTGGCTCAACCACGCCAGAAAACACCTTGAGTAAATTAGCAATAAATGATGCTGAGGAAAGTCAGAACAATTCGAGTAGCAATCATCGCACCCCAACTCAGAACCATGTACAAAATGGAAGTGTTGTCGTAGCGGCAGACTCAGACTCAGACTCAGCAATTCAGATTAGTGATATACCCGCGCATACTATTATTTTAGACATGGGTGGGGTTGGTTTTGTGGATATTGTTGGGATCAATACCATTAAAGCTATCATCACTGATTACAACAAGATAGGAGTCAAAACTCTGCTTGCACAATGCCGAGGTAAGACATTTCTACAGTTGCATGCAAGAAAGTTGTATCTGCAGTGGCTGCCATATGTTAGATTATTTGACACCTTGTTGCTAGAATGCGAGAAAAACCTGGACATGTTTCTCTCATATATCAGTGGCTTTTAAATTGTTGCTAAGAATGCGACAAAAACCTGGACATGTTTCTCTCATATGTCAGTGGCTTTTAAATTGTTGCTTAGAACCATTTTGAAAGCCACTGGTCAGTACCCAAGACTGGGCACTATGAAGTGTATATTGCAAATTTATGAAAAATGGCAGCAATTGCACTTTCAACTTTCTTTTAAATTCAACAACTCACTGAATCTCTTTATACAGGAGCATACCGTTATTGATTTGTGATGAACCAAAGGTAATCAAACACGCCACAGAGTTGTTCATCGCGAATCAACAATGATGCGTCTGCATATTTTTTCCCCGAGCGTGATAAAAATACGCTGACGCATCGGATGCAGAGTTGATTTGGGATGAACAACTCTGTGGCGTGATTGAATACCTTTCAACAACGAAAATCTTCCTGAAAACGTATAAATTAAATTCTAAATGTTTTCAATTTAACAGATAGGCCTACTCATCTTCATAAAAAAATTTAGCATATCTGAAGCAAAGTGCTAGTTTGTTTATGTTTGCTGCTTAAACGTTATCAATTTTCCCCAAGCACCGAGCTTTTGCACGTACTACAAGTGCCCGCGCGCGATGAGCAGTGCGCCGACTTTTGAGTACTGCGTAAACACACTTCCGTAAACGCCGTGCCGTGTGTGACGCGCTAATCTGAATATAAGCTGTGGATTCATCACAAATCAACAATGGTACACTCCTCTATAAGGAGATACAGTGAGTTGTTGAATTGTTGTTGAAAGGTAAACAAGCCTGCTACAGAGATGTTCATCCCAATTCAACAACTTAAAGGAAATTTTGACCTATTTAAAAGAATAGGAAAGATGACTTTTTCCGGTACATTTTTACATATTTCAGAAAATTTAGACTTAGGTGACTTGCTGCTTGATTCTTGAGCGCATCATAATATATTTTACTTTATTTTACAGAAAATGTGAAACACATGATTCATGAGAGTGGCTGTATGGACTTAGTAGGCTTGGATCGAATGTATCTCACTGTACACGATGCTGTGCTCTATGCTGAGACAAGGCATTTGGTAGGTTTTGGCAAGGCATAGTTGATTTCAGTTGGATTTTTTTAAAGTTAATTGTTTTCTTTATTTTTAGGGGTTTTCTTTTCTGTTTTTTTTTGTGTGTCTTTATTTGGATTTTTATAATTACAGACATCTTACTCAATAAAAAAGTTATTTTTCTTCATGCAATATGAGTCAGTTTGTCTGTCAGAATTATATTTGATAAAAAGAAGTTCTGATCATTTTCCCCCTTCAGTTACCTGCATATCACTAAAAGGTAATGATAAGCCAGTGTTTTTAGAAAGATTCACTCTGAAATGGATTGCCTTTGGTAAAATTTAACTCCAAAACTATGATAAACATTCATTTCAGTTGATTTTAAAGCAACCTCTGCGAAGACTTTCACAAATTAAACAAAAACAAATATATACAATGAGGGTTTTACTTGATAGATTACTTGTTTAGAGACAACATCTTTTAACTTTCAAAATATCAAGTATTTAAAGTGAGGACACATGATTGTCCTCGTTTTGTAGGTGGGGAATAACAAAATCAAGATGCGGACAATTGGTGACAAAATAAATTACAAAATAAAGGCATTTGTACCTTTCTCTTAAAAAGATGGGGAAATGACACATTCCCCTTACCCCATACAGACAGTGTTATCCATTGAACCTAGTCATAAAGCATGCAAGGACTGCCATTTTGCCCTCAGTATATCAAAAGGTCCTTGATTTTAATGTGAGAAATTTGATCTTGGCCTTAGTTTGAATACGAGGATGACCACTCAAGATTTCACTAACATTTCTGATTCTTTCATCTTTTGCAGGGTGATAATGTCCCGGATAATGTAGCAGCAGCAGGTACCTCAGATACCTCGTCAGAGAGCTCTGATTCCAGAGCAGATGAGGAACAACTCTCATCTGACGGTGTCATCGTCAACAACTCTACTAGTGTGTGTTAACATCCATTTTATCAGCATTGATCATGTTTAAATGATTGCAGGCAACATTTGTTTTCTATGTATGAAATTTCTACCATTTATGCCTATTCTTACTGCATCATGGATGCAACAAATCTTTGATGTAAAAGAATGATGAAGTTTACAGTTCATTTGCTTTCTACGAGACAGTAATTGCAACTGAAAAGTGGCTTTTTAAAACTGAATGTACATACACATGCATGTTAAATTAGCCAAGCATAATATGCAAATAATGCAAGAAAGGATTAAATACATACATGCAAGTCATTTGTGTGTTGAACTTACTGTCTCGTTGAAAGTAATCAATGTTTAGATAATGTCAATAGAGGCCCCGCATGTGACGTATCATACCGTGAATACGACGGATTGTTTAAATGCATTTACCATAAGTTTTACCATAACCAACCATTTCAGATCATATCTCACCCATCAAAATACATCATTATCAATAGGTTAGTTACAATATCTTGTTGAATAGACTATGATCCGCCATGTTTACGGGGAAGGTCATCAGTCCAAATCCTTTGTTTGGCACCAATCAATAAAAGCATGCAAGGCCTCTATTTGAATCCAGCTTTCTGTTTTGATTGAGCACTATTTTAATTGGATCTATACTCTTTCTTTGCATGCAACAAATGCAAATATTTAGACCCCTAACACACAAAAAAGTAGTCAGTTTAAAAGCAACTAAGTGTCAAATGTGAACGTCCATCCCAAACAGGCCGTAAATGCAGTCTCTTTGTCATTTTTTACTTGTTTTACAATTACTGTGCCAAGCCGTTGCAACCACTTCTCACATTCATGAAATCATGAACTGTCATTTGTAAATTTCAGAATGTTTTTCCAATACCAAGTTTTTAAAAAAGATTTATATAGAAAATAATAATCTTATTGATATGGTAAAACAATTTTTGGCAAAATAATTATATTTTGTAATTAGCAAAAATTATTAAAACTTATTTAAAGCAGCACACAGCTTTGGCAAGGTCAACAAACTTTACCTACCCAAAATTGGGAAATTTGGCAGTTCAAGTGTTAAATATTTGCAAAGACCATGTTTAAAGGATTTAAATGACACCTCAATGAACTTCACTCGATTTCCAGAAGTCAAGTTATGACCCGTCAAAGGTTGTCAGGGAGTAAAATGTATAACTGAGATAACACGTTCAAAGATTTTCTGTTGATTGTCCAGATGTATTTCATATTTCCAACAATTTTCTTTAAATAAAACTTTGCTGGTGTTTTGAAGTAAGCACAAGGATTTATGAATATGTCAAAAAAAACCCCAATTTTGGCAAATTACGACCTTGACACATATTTCACCTGTAACACAAAAATGAAGTTTGCTGCATTTACGACTCATTTGAAATGGAAGGTCACAATTTAAGTTGCTGAGCTATGTCACTATGACTTTGGTGTATGATGCAGAGTATTGTCTGTCACAGTGATGACTTTTCATCAAAAGTGCTCAATCTCAAAAGGATAAGCACAGGTCAACCAAAAATGTATTGGACAGTGTAAACAAAAATCCAGAGTGGAGGTTCCCATTTCTTGTCAGTGCAACCACAACCCTGTATTTTTGTTTATATTACCTAATAGTGTTTTGCTCAGCCTAGAGTATCTATTCAAATATTGACAATTGCCTTATGAATTAAGGATGCTCAATCCTTTAAATGGAAGGCAAAATGTAAAAAAAGTATGTAAAGGTTTTGGTATTTATTATGATAGCCTTACCAAATAATGTATGTTGCAAATAATAAGTTTCTTATTTATTGGTTTCAGAGTGTGCTTTGTTAGTGCCGAGACCATAATACCTACAATACCTAGGTATTATGGTCTCGGGTTAATGCTGTTAATCATGGTAAGGGAATACAGGGGAATCTTTTATATCTGTATTGAAGTTTCTACTTGACTATACTAAAAATGTGACATATTCATATTCCTGTCTAAACTGGAATTTGGTATGTAATTTTGGTATAATCAGCTGTAGAGCTATTTTATGTAAAGAATCATCAGATTATCTAATATATTTATATGCATTTTCATTGCAAATGCAGTGTTTTTTAACTGTATATTCAGAGTTTTTGATTTCATAAATGTACAGTTTGTTTTCTTTTGTTGGATTATTACTAATTTTCTTTTGTTTATACAATCCACCTACGGTAGACGATCCACTTATGTTAGTCAAGCCAGTCTGGTTTTACTGGTAATTTTGTTATAAATAAATTGTTTTTATAAAATATAAAAAATTGTATATTTCATTTGACATATAACTGATTGACATTGTTCCTATTTTAGTTGCATTGTTAATAAATTATTCAATAAAATATTGGTAAATGTTAACTTCCAAAGAAGGAACCCAGGATCTGTGTATTGCTACACACACCAAGTATCATTTCAACTAAAGTCTCTGCCAAAATTCCTCGGACAAAATCAGTCACGTGACCACCAATTGCAGGGTACGACTGCGTTCGTAAACAATTGGCCCTGCACTCTGGATGTTTATTTGCATCATGTGAAGAATTGTGATGCTGACCTTAATTATTATTCCTGGCGTGCTGTATTTTTGGATACATACTCAAGTTCATCAGCATTGCAGAAACAACCAAACAATAAAGCTGATTTCATACTCAACGCAGGTGCGAACCAAAAGTGCGATGGACATGTGGATTTAAGGTTTTCCATGAGCTCTGGTGCATTTTTGGTTTGTTTTGGCAATTAGTATGAAATCACCTTAATAATAGTGAGGGAGTTGTGATCATAATGTTTTAGTGTTTACCCAAAGTGATCTGTCTGTAGGTCCTTTGCAGTAAATGCAAGTTTCTGTCTGTATATGAAATTTGACAACTCTTGAGTTACCTAGTGTATGCTGCATTTTTATGATTGAATGTTTTCATGAATGTCTTCATCAACAGCTCAAAAAGTGTAACATTATTAAACTCAAAAGTAGTGTGAATCATATTCAAGAGCTTAGAGCTACAATGTCAATCTTGCATTTCATCAAAACTTAAAGAAACAGAAACCTTTAGTATTGCACTTCATAAATAACACATATGACCTCACATGGTCTTGGCTTTCTAGAAGTAACAGCCTATTTTTTTATGCTATCATACTGACATCTTAGTTTCACCCAAAAAGCAGATGTGTCTTGGTAGCTCAAAGCTTTCAGTATGATAAAATGAAACATTTTTTCTAGCATCAGTGTCTTCAGGATCAAAGTTGCAATGAACATATAATGTGTGTTAGTTTACAACATACGATGCTGCTAATCTCTAGCTGTGTGCCTTTTCAACAAACCAAAGCAAAGTTTGTAGAAGTGGAGACATGCAGAACTAAATTTTGCAACTAAATGATATTAGAGAAGTAACTTCTCATATAACAAATCAACTGACAAGACTACCATGTATGTGTTATTTCTACAGTAGTCCTGTTTGTTCAGTTGGTTCAATGAGTAATACGCTTGTTTACAGTCCAATTACCATCCGCAACTTGGGTTCCAGGACCATGTCTCCAAAGTGAGAATTTAAATTAAGCAGCTTTTATCCTAAACTTTGATTTATAGATAATTACTTAATCCTCTGGACCATTGGAGGCTGATGGATATTTTCGATGAAATGATCAATATTATTCATTTCAGTTTATATAGTCCTGTGGGACTTCATATAAATTGGACCTGATAATGAAATCAGGCAAGCTTTTCATTAATGAATCTAGATCCTGCTCCATGTCTTTAACTTTGTATATAAATTTATTGGTGAAAAAAAAAACGTTTGAGATGAGGGGATCGCAAGAGCATCAGGTGGAATTTGCTTCACACTATACGTATGGTAATGTAAATACAGCTGCCTACTATAATCTGATTTGGAGATATGGTCCTTGGTCACAAGCAACAGATGGATAGAGTGGATTATAGATTGCTTACAGTGCAGAAAATCCCATGGTGGGTACGGTATGACTACATAATAGCTTGCATGGTTTCCCATTTCATATGTTCTTTATTGCTAGTACTTCATGTGAGTGCAAGGAAGCCGTATCTGCAATGGCTGCTATATGTTATATTTATTTAGCACCTTGTCACAGGAAAGTTATGGATCCCTCAAAATTTCCCTGTCATATGTCAGTGGTGCTTGAAATAGAACCATTTCAAGAGCTACTGATCCAAGACTGGACATAACACAGTGTGCAGTTCAAGTCTATGTAAAATGACAGCTATTGCAGATATGACTTTCTTGCACTCGCATGTCAAGTTTATATTTAAGAATTTATTTGTTCAATAGCAATTTATAATAGTAAAATGACTGTCAATAAGGTGTCAACTTATTTCTGAACTGAATCTTATGCACCACATGATATGTATAATATGCAAGATGGTTTATTTTTATAAACAGCTGTACGTAACAAACAGTAATTTTTGAATCCCTCGAACAAGTATCGAATTGACTTTTACTTTACAAAGTTTGAAGATATTTTTAGACAATACATCTACTGTACTCGTATATTTCTGCAATAAATTAATATATCCAGCTATACCTTACTGAAAATGTAACTTTTTGTTCAAAAAATTCTGTTATTTTGTTCGTTTTCATTCTTGGTTTTCCTTTGCTGCGTTGTAAATTTTTATTTATTTATAACTTTTAGGTCAATTTAAGTCTTGTTCAAATATTTTATTTGTTTACGAGTCTCTGAATTTGTAATTCTATTTTGTATATATTACTGGCTTTGTCATAGTGATTTTTATGCCTCCGCGAGAGGCATTATGTTTTCTGGTTGTCCGTCCGTCCGTCCTTCCGTCCGGGCTCGTTTCTCAGAACTGGTGAGGCGTGGAACAATG
>JXSR01S027891.1:57709-72419 GCA_000969725.1 Ophiothrix spiculata | reverse complement strand
CAAAAATAATTTTGTTTACCCATCACAGGTCTAGAAACAAGATCTTTTTAAGATTTGAAACTAGAAACACTTTTTCAACCATTTTTTTGTCGCCGGCGACAAAAAATACAGCTGGTAAATTATTTCATTTTTCTCCTCTGTTACACGAACTCAGTGGAAACTACTGGTAGGATATGTTAGTATAATCATGTACTATCGATACATGTGAAAAAAAAATATAGTCAGAAAATCAGTGGACAGGATCTAGGCCAAGATAGAAAATAACAAGATAGAAACATGCTAAGATCTATATGAAAATGTTACAAACCCCATAACCACAAGAGAAAAGTTACTGATGACCTTACATTTTGTTTAAATTCATTTCAAATTGGGACGCTTTTCTTGAAAGCATCTATAGTGAATTCGCTTGAGAGTAAGCAAATCCGTTACTATTCAAGCATATAGTTTTATGAAGGTTATCAACAAATATCAAAAAGCTGAACCTTATACTTCAAAATATCAAACTTAACCAGTTGGGAATATGATGTGCATCGTAATATGTTTTATCATAGACGACACCCACTAAATTCCATTGATGCTCGCAATCGCTGACCTTGGATGAATAGAGATTTTCATCTAATCTGACAAAGATATTCTTCAAATTGAAGATTTTGTATTGCTGATATATATTTCTTTTACATTGTTTTATACTTCAAAGGTTAAGGACGCAGAGCTATATGGTTGGGGATTTTGCTTGGTTTTTATTACACTCTAAAAATTATTTTACTCTTTGTTGAGTAAAAAGGTCACAGCTCATTGTTGAGTAAAATCTTACTCAACATTGAGTAAAATCTTACTCGGTTAAGTCAATATTACTCAATGTTGAGCACATCTTACTCAACGTTGAGCAAAGTTTACCCAACGTTGAGTAAGATTTTACTCAACAAAATGAGCTGTGACCGTTGAGTAAGTTTTTACTCAACAAGAGTGAGATAATTTTAAGAGTGTATATATTACTATTATATGGTACAAGTCTTAGATACATACAGACTTGTTAATCTATGAAAAATCAGGGGTTGCATACACAAAACTGCAACATGTTTTTTTTCTCTTGAATTAGAAACGCCTCCCGAACAACATAATGCAGGAAAATATCATATTTGCTAAATGTGTTTAATATGAATAAAACAAAATTGTAACCAAAACACGGATGAAACTTCAAATTAGGCCAAATTGTGTTTTAAACATCTTACATATTCTATCATCATAAGGATATGATTATATTTATCTACGAAGTGTGGTTCTTGAGTTATTTTCGATAGCGTGAAAGGTCAATCCGTGTTCAAAGGGTAACGATTTTGAAAATTCAAAAGTGTTATTTTTTGTTCAAAATGGTCTTAATATACATGTAATTCTCTTACCAAACTTCCTACTGAAAATAATGGTTTGCAAAGTCTCATATCAGTTGTTGACTTATATTAATAACCTGCGTAATAGCGCGACCCAACCTCTTGTTTCTACTTTTACGCAAACAACTGCGCGGTCATTATCAGGAAACAATGACTTCGTGACCCGCGTATGTGATGTCATTAGCGCTGAATGCGTTTTCTCATAAAACGCCAATCAAGCCCGAGTGTCAAGCGCGCGTATGCACCACGCGCACGCGCGTTTATCATATTACGCGATGATCGTCATGCCTGGACTGATCGAAAATCTCTCATATGGATAAGTAGACCTTGACGTGAGAAATAAGTTTAATAAAGTATTTCTTCATAAAACTACACATAAGAACCCTTTATTCATATTAAGCTTATTAATTAATTATTTTTTATTAATTATTATTTTATGTCTGAATGCCTGATAGAAATAATATTTAAATATCAAATTTTATCTGATAACAATTAGGCCGCATTGTTCATGTCTTCATGGTATTAACATGTGCTTCTGAAGAGCGAGGTTTGCTAATGATTTTTTTGCAAAAACATTTTAGTTTTGCTTTATTTGAAAAAAATGTAAGTGTTGTCGTATTCACATAAGCTTAATTTCAGTCAATCTAATATCAGCATTAAACGCCTATAAATTCTCATCCATTAAGAAATTTTCAATATACCTAATTGACTATACTCTATTGAATTAAATTACATTGTATATATTATGTAAAGATACAATTTCATTTTAAATCGATCATTGTAATCATTTGATGGACTTATATGCCTGTGATGTCCCTTAAGGCAGGCTTGTTACTTTTCTGGTCACTTTGATGAGTGTGAATTGTTCCACAGACGCAATCTCTTTTAGTTATTCTTTTAAAGAGAAGGCCTCAGCAATTATGCTGCCCAAACTATTGGTTTTTCCTTATCTTTTTCTGACAATTCTTGACATCATGTCTCTAAGGTGTAAGTCTTTCATTAAAGCTCGACTTGAGTGACTTGTAGACGACTAAACTATGGCCGAGAGTGACTAATATCGCAATTGCTTCTAAGAGAATGCCGTATCTCATCCATTTATACATACCGTATGCTTCACTCATTTTGCATTTTGTGATCCATTAAGTATTTTCCTAGCCCATATCTATACATAATTTGGGCCAATGATGTTTTGCAACGATTTGATGAGGGTTAGGATGGGTTTTTTTTAAGTAAAAATATTACAGATATAATTGTATGTTTAGGTGCTATAGACACTCTTTAGATTAATTACTAAAAATGATTTACAAACTACAAATCAGATGATAAAACATTGATGGGATACGTTATCTATCAATGACCATGACAAAGGCAATGGAAATTGTAAATTTAATATCCTGTCTTAGAGACACGATGTTTCACGTTTCCCTTTGGAAAAATCTCGGTAACTGTTATTTATGTTTTAGATTTGAAGACGCCTGTACTACATTTAACTATAAATTACAAACTGCAGTAGCATTAAACTCATTGGACTTTCTGAGGAGTTTTTGTGAATTCGTACGCAAAAATACGTTTTTGATTGAGCAACACGTTGGCTAGTATATATATATATGATGTTTGCATAAATAATGATTGATCCGAATTTGCTTCATTCAAAGTCATTGAAAATACGTGCTTTTCTATCACAATATGTATTTCCGGCAATATATTTCTCTTACACATAAAACGACAGAACGCAAATTATATATATATTTTGCGCATGAGCAGGAATCGTGATCGATTACATTTTCTGATCATTATTTGGCAACTGGCAGGGATGTTTAGGATGATTACTGAGAAAACATTTCAACCGTATTCCACTGGAGTAAAGTATTTAATATCTTCCCACCTGACAATGTAGGTCGAAAGTTTTCAATAAAATGTAATGTTTTAAGTCCAACCGACATCATTGGGCGTTTTTAATCATTTTGCAGACTTTGCGCTTTAAAGGTATTAAACAATATGTAGCAATATAAATCAGTGATATTTAGAGACTTGATATAAAGATGCAAATTTAATCGAAAGATAATACATATAGCAACAATAACATGTTAAACAAAAACAGGGTTAACAAGTAAAGTGGATTTTGTTTTTGTAAAAATTTTTGAACGTTTGAAAACAATAGAGCTTTACATTATTAACCCAAGTACAGTTTTAAAACAAAGTAATGTTATTTCAGACGATGCAATCATCTATGTTGAATATTAAAAGCATAACATATGATGCTTTTGTGACAAAAATGACAATAAATGCGCTCGATTATCGACTAATATCTAAGAAAATCGCCCAGACTTTATTGCAAATATATCTATAAAATGTATATCCGACTATCTAAAAAAATAGGAGACAATCAGAATATAAAAGAAAAATATTCAGATATTGGTAAATATCAAATGTTTTTTTGTTTATTATGTTTAACTAGCTCAATTTATACGCCGGGACAGTTGTGACGTCATAATTTATGCACATTACCCAACAGGTGCGGTTTGGACCCAAACAAACCGTGTGACCATTTTGCCAAACGTAAAGTGTATGGGGAAGAAAGTCCGACTCCGATTTTATACCATAACTTTTGTTTAAAACAAAAATAAGAGAAAACATGCCGGCCTATTATGCTGAAGGTTGTAATTACAAGCTAGGACGGGACCCCTGCCGTTATTTTCGTCTTCCAACCGAGAAAAATCAGTCTGAATTGTATGTTTACGTGTGCCTATTGTGGTAATACGTATGATTAGTGGACATGATCATTTGTTTGGGTCCACAACGCACGTGTTAGGTGATGTGCATAAATTATGACGTCACAACTGTCCCGGCGTATAGACACACCCAAGTCATATCAACAATGAAAAATAATCATATGTTTTGCCAATCAAAAAAATATGAAGTAAATGTTTAAAAAAAGGCGAACGCGTTCATCTTGGTTATTGGTAAGTTTGAAGAGGAATGTCCTATTTTGTTTTTTGGATGTTCTGTGCTTTTATTGCCTCATTAGTCATAAAATTAATTTTGAACAGAGTTTGTATGATGTTAATTGGCCACACTAGTTTAACTAAGGTAATGTGTTTGTTATTTAATAAAAAATATAAAGTAGATCCAACGGACAAGGTACAAAACACATCAAGGATCAAATTTGATACAGAAGGTTACTTAGAGTACAATTAAATAATTAGAGAAAAACAAAGTAAGCCAACTCAATGTGGGGAGGATAACAACATAAGCCTAATGTCTAGAAAAAAATAAAGAAAAGAAAAAAAATTGATATATAAATAACTTTGAAGGCCTAATATATGCACAAACAAAAATATAACAAACTCACCAAACAGCAATTAACAAGAAATGGATAATCTACAAAAGTGACGGTTAATAAACGGACTGCACGAGCTTTCGGAAACGGTATACTTTCCTTCGTCTGGTTCACAAGAACATATAAACAAGAAATATAAACAAATTAAACAACAACAACATTATCAAAATATATTTCCACAAATAGAAAAATGCAGCATATATTAGGCCTTCAAAGTTATTTATATATCATTTTTTTTTCTTTTCTTTTTTTTTCTAGACATTAGGCTTATGTTGTTATCCTCCCCACATTGAGTTGAATTACTTTGTTTTTCTCTAATTGTTTGTTATTTGCTATTTGCAATATGAACTCGTACCATTAAAAAAACCACAGATGGACAACGTCTTTGGTCATAAAAGAAAGACTTTTAGATAAATTATTCTCGATCTTTTTAAGAACAATTCAGATTTTGTATATATATATATATTTATTCAAATTTAAAACTGTCAATCATAAAGACAGCCTCGAGTAATAGATACTAAATTAAACTAAAACCTAACGTCCGAACAAGTTTTAATTTTCCTGACACAATTGATCACCTAAGAGATATTCGTTAACACGTATAATCCCTAAAGGAGAATATCACTCTATTCTGAAGAGAAATTTGCTAAAGTTCTCCTGAGCAATATCAGTGCAAAACTATTGACACAGAGAAAGAATCTTTTTGCTCAGAGCGATAAAAAGTTAATGCGAATGTGAGGATTGAATATCAATCTATGTGAAGGAACATGTTTTGGCGTACAACCTAACAATGACCCAAGAAGAAATAGCATGTTTCCAAAATCTCCACCTTAATTTCTCGTAACAAATGTATTGACTTATTGCAATAAATAAGTTCACTACAGATTATTTATTTATCCCAATAGCCAAGATAAACCGCAGGCTGCCATTTGATCGTGTCTTTACAGTCTTTTTACCTACTGGTCGTTATAATGAGTTTGAAATCTCTGACACACACTTAATCCTTCAGTTCTTTGCACCTTAATTAACGTAATCTTGAGAGATTTGTTCAGCTGGACAAGTCCTCAGTTGAAAGTATCAGAAAAAGCTTTCAAATTGCAAAGCATACCATAACTCCATCATTTTGCACTTTTTGCTTTTCACTATTTTAAAGTTTGGTTTAAGGTAATACATGTATAGTATAATTTTATCACATCTTAAATTGATTTTTATTCTTATTTCATTCCATGCACTGCCATACAAAATCGAAATATTTCAAATAGGGTAATAAATTATTGACTATATTATTTATACAGTGATTTCACCAAGTAGAATTTTTTACTATAGATTAATTAAATAACAAAAAAAAAAAAGACGTTAGTAACCAAAGCACAAGTCATTTGTGAAAATTAATGCAGATGATTTGGTCGTTGAAACAGGTGCCTGTCATCTAAGACCATCCAACTGTAAGATCAGAATCGACAGCAAGTTGTAAAATGACAAGAGAATCATGTAGGAAAAATTACTTTCCATTCATTATATAACTGTACTCGTAAATGGAAAAGTCTTTAAATGTAAAGAATGTAAGTGTAAAATTCGAAAACAAAAACATTGCTTAAAATATTAAAAAACACTGCTTTAAAAATTAGACCAATGCGACTTAAAGCACTAGGCTTAAAATATCGGTTGGACATTTCAATCAAACTGCGAGTTATTTGTAAACATACTTTTAGTTTAATTCACATGAAATGATTATCTAAATTTAAATGAGGATAAAATTAAAAAAAATATCCATTCGTTTTACGTTTACAGATTCTTTTGAGGTTTCAAGTAATAATCACAAGAAAAACCCATACTTCAAACTGTCAATTGAAATCAGATGAAAATATGACGTGCAACTTTACCAGTTTTGACATAGACAACACCACTTACATCTCGTCATGCTAACTGGCCATGACAAGTCAGTATAGATGGACAAGAATTCAAATATTGCACGACAAATCGTTTTTCTGCTTGTCTCTAGATCCCTTCCGAAGAATAGGTAAACATGCTTTTGTTTTTGTAAAGCTGACCAGTTATGTGTCCCACCGTGGCAAAAGGGTGCAGTTGTCGGCTCACACATGTTGCTCATTGTTGCATATCTGATGTATGGTATTTGTATACATCAGATATGGTACAATGAGGAACATGTAGGAGCCGACAACTGCACCCTTTTGCCGCGGCAGGACACTCCCGTCTATATATTTTATTTATATCTAAAATGGAGGCTTTTCATTAGTTCTTGACTTTCAGGGAAGCACTCACATATGATAGTGACGTACGAGTGCAACCAAACACCTCGGAAATAGGGGTCTTTCGGGTCAAAAGTGGGTCAAAAAAGGGATCTTTCAGTGACAAAGGTAAAAAAATGGGGGGGGGGGGGGGTTTAAGCAAATCCACAAAAAATTAAAGTCTTTTTTGGTCAAAATGGCTAGACATTTGCAAAATTTCAAGAATTATTGTTACATTTTCGACGAATTTTGAAAAAAAAATAAAATTGTCAAAAATTACATCAAATTAAGAAAGTGTTGGATTTTGGGTAACAAATTTTATTTTAGTGACAAGGATATTAAAAAATAGGGGGTCATTGAGTGACAGTTGATTTAAAATATGGCATATGGCGCATACTCACAGTTGAGTGCCCCGGGGTCTTCACTATGAAATCAATATTCATTACTGCATCTTATTGTTCTAAGGTACCTTAAACATTTGCTTTCAACTGTCCACTTTAGAAGTTAGTAAATCCCAAATTGATATTTTAACATAAAACCTTGTAAATATGTGATAAGAACAACATGTATTCACAACATGTTTCCAACATGTGTTCAGTGCCATACTGGACACATAACAATAAGTATTTAATACATGTGTGTATTCATTTAAAACAGAACCTCGACAGCAACATATATATGTTAACTAGATTTAGTTTCCCCCTACAGCTGCAGTGTTTTTTAAACGTATTTATTAATTTGAAGACATACTATTCCTTGAATAATAGTATCAAAGAAATACTATAAGATTTATATAAAAATGGTTTTGAGTAAAAACAGCCTGTAATGAAGAAACTTGACTATCTAAAATTGTTTTCAAGTGTATTAATTTGTAATTGTTGTTTAGCCACCGGAAACTGGATAAATAGCACATGCATGCTTTTCTATACTAATACATGTAGAATTAAATTCGGGATCCCGAATTTGATTCAACAAATAGCCATAACAGAAAAAGTAAACATATTTAAACCAAATCATTTGGAGGGTATTGATATCTCCCAAAACAAACTCAATAAGCTAAAAAATCAAAAGTCAGGTGTGCTTCATTTTAACACCTTATACACAGAAAATAATATTGACTCATTTCAACAGGTTTTGAGACAATATTATCTTCTGTGTAGTAGTGTAGTCATTATTTCAACTAGCACACAAATCCCATGACGAAGTTAGTTTGCGCTTTAATAATGATTTGTCTGCCTTCTATCAAACCAAACATACACAACCATTTCCCTTTTATTAAAAGTCTGTAATACCATTGTTTTTATGAAGGTCAAAAGTATTTAAGTGAACATACATGTAAATGATATGTTATTTTTCAATTGAATATGCCAGTACAAGAAAGTCCCAACTCCAATAGCTCCCTTCTGTAAAAATATGAATTCATACAAATCTCTGAAAATGCTTTCAAATCACTAAAAAGCATTTCCATGTCTATATCCCAATCATAGTGTCACATTTGACCTTGACTTTTTAGACAGTGTTAGATTTTTTTAAGTATATATTTGCAGAAGAAAGTTCATTGAGTTGGAGTTTTCTTGCAATGGTTATTTAAATATAGCATTTATATACTATAACCATTATCTAACAATGTCTTAAAAAGTCAACTACAATGTCAAATATAATTAGGATATAGACATGGAAATGCGTTTAAGTGATGTGAAAGTATTTCAGAGATTTGTATGCATTAATATTTTGTAAGTATAATTTACAGAAGAGTTGGGGTTTTCTTTTACTACCGTATTCAATTTTATTCTGTCAGACAAGTATTTTGTTTACGAATATAATAACCCGTTGCTGTTTAATTCAGCTTCAAAACGTTTTTAAACATGCAAAAATGGTTCATATAAAGCAGTTTATTTACATTGCCATATTCAAGGCGTCTCATCGTATATCAAACAGTAGAAATGTACCCAGATTGATTTCATATGACGAGAAATGTGATGCATGAGTTTACACAATTAAAATATTATAGGCATATGTAATATTGAGAGAGAAGCTGTGTCGTGTCTCTTAGACTGAAATAGTTATCAGTTAACTTGTATATCTAGTTTTGAATAAGAATAAAATGTGCAATTTGACCTCATTGAAAATGAAAGAAGAGTTCTAGTAAGTCCTTTACACTATATTACGAAAGCTAGCCTACCCTCTTTAAAATGTGACACTTACATACTGTAAAATCGTGAAATAAATGACCTACTTTTCCATACTTTAACACTCATAAGACGATTTTATTTCAACCACTAATTGGTTGAAAAATATAACAACAACATTATGGCAAATGCCAGGATGGCCAAGAATGGCTACTCAATTGTCATTTGTCAATCTGGCCACAGCTGGCATTTGCTTACTGGGGCCAGTGTGGCTGCCACGTGGGCTCATTATGGCAAAGTGATATAAAACTATGTTTTTGATATTTTTTTCAATTTTGACCAAACTAGAATATGTTCATGGGTCCCGTGAGATGGTTCCCAGTGTTTTCTTTTGGCTCCATTAAAATAACATAATACATAATACCATAAATAAAATGAGTAAATGCCAGCTGTCCAATTTTGTGTGGTATGTAATAATTGGTGATAATAGTGCCACATATAACAACAACAAAACTGAATAATGATGACCAGGCGAGAACAGTCATGCACTGGAATACATGTGGCACTATTATCACCAATTATTACATATTTCTACATTGTAAAAAAGGGATGTGATTAGACAGACTTCTTAATCTTAGATTACAGAGGGAAATTGCAAGAAACTGTGATTTTACGGAGAAAGGGACGTATAGTTGGGTAAATAACATCTTCAATCACATAATTTACGAGAAAATGTCCGTTATTTTACGGCTTTCTGTATTTTTTAACAAAAACATATACCACATAAGAGTTGTCACATTATGTGAATTAATTAAAGCTAATGCACATTATCTACCATGACATATAGTAACCACATATGTGACCGTCCAGCCCAAACCAGCAGTAAATGCCAGCTTTTGTCATTTTCACTTTTTTAATTATTTGCAAAGACCATGCTTTAATGATTAAAAGGACACCTTAATGAACTTCACACGATTTCCAGAAGTCAAGTTATGGTCCGTCAAAGTTTGTCAGGGAGTAAAACGTATAACTGAGATAAACGCGTTCCAAATTATGACCTTGACATGTATTTTCACCTGTAGCGCAACATGAAGTTTCTGGCATTTACTGCTCATACGGGCTGGAAGGTCACATTATGTGTTTTTCTTTGAAAATATCTTGAATTATTATTTATATTCTAGATTGCGGACACGCTAAGGCTGAAGGTATAAAAAACAAATTTCAATATGGGCCTGACAGAATTTTACCGACTTAAGAAAAACAAAAACAACCAATTTGTTTCTCAAATTTTCAAAATTTGTTGTTTTTTACTTTTCCTCTTATAGATTGCATAGCATGTAAATAAAGACACTAGTAGTTTATGTAAAATTAGACATATAATTTGGAGTTTCTAAACAATTTTGAATTTGTCCGCAATAATAGTTATCTTTTAGCTCAGCGGTAAATCGCGTATATTTGTATTTAAAATGATTTGACGTGTTTGCTTGTTCGATACGTGTTTCCAATAATATTCCTCTGAACATAAAAATGTGGGACGATGTATGCCTCAATTACAGGAATGGTGACCGGATCCATGTTCTGATCAAATGTGGGACTATAGAAGCACGATTTATGCCTCAATTACAGGAATGGTGACCGGATCCATGTTCTGATCAAATGTGGGACTATACAAGCACGATTTATGCCTCAATTACAGGAATGGTGACCGGATACATGTTCTGATCATTTGTTTACTATTTGGGTGGTTTGGTTGATCACTTGTGTAAACATTTCATGTATTCCACTAAACTACAATCTCATATCGTCATGTGAGTGCAGGGAAGTCTTATCTGCAATAGCTGCCATTTGTCATTTATTTGAAATTCATCATTTATAATCTCCAGGGGTCATCTCCAGTCTAGGGTCAGTGGCTCTTAAAATGGTTCTCCTGGTGACACCGTCACCTAAAGAACCATTTTAAGAGCTACTAACATATGGCAGAT
Source organism: Ophiothrix spiculata (assembly GCA_000969725.1). Taxonomy (NCBI): domain Eukaryota; kingdom Metazoa; phylum Echinodermata; class Ophiuroidea; order Amphilepidida; family Ophiotrichidae; genus Ophiothrix; species Ophiothrix spiculata. The sequence continues at coordinate 61,331 of JXSR01S027891.1, read as the reverse complement.
AAATTTGGGTGGATTTTTCACATTCTAGTTAGTAGGCGTTAAATAAATATGACTTAAGGCAGCCATTGCGGGCTTGACTTTCTTGCACTCACATGACGATATGTTTTCTAACCCTGGTAATGTAGGTGGGGCATTTTCAGTAAAATGTGATTTAAGTCCTCTTGATATAATCTGCGATGGTTTAATCATTTTGCGAATTTTTACGATTTAAAGTTTGAATCATGTTGTCTGAGGTATTAACCCTCGTCTACCCAGGGGGGGGGGGGGGGGGAAGGTTTTTCCCTGCTACTTAAAAATGCAAAAGCATCCGACCCCAGGCATTTGGGTAATCTCTTTTACATCCTTTGCATTTTTGTAGGTTGGGGTGAGGCCCCGGAAAATTTCATGTCGCCATTTTGAAAAATAAATGCATGCTATGAAGCTGAAACTTGTAGGGTATGTTAAAATTATCATTTCCCTTCTCTAGTAGCAAAAACCCGATGAAAATCTATTATTTAGAACTTTCATAGCAAAATTGATAACCAAATTTGATTTGATGGCCAATTTTGCCATAATTCCGATTTTCCGATCCGGACGAAATTTATGACGTCACAATTTCGTAACGCCTTGACCAATTGTTGTGATCTTGGTATCGTTAGATAGGGGAGGACCATACCTATATATTGATAGCAAAATCAAGTTCATAGGGGATTCCGTTTCAAAAATTAGGGTGAGGGCCTTGGGTAGACGTGTTACTGAACATAGCCTGAGTAGACGAGGGTTAAATAAAATGTAGCAATTTTGATTATGATATGTTATCAAGAGTTGATATCAAAAAATAATGCAGACATAATCTCTCGATTTGTACTTATAACCATAATAATTTTTGGCTAAGTACGTTTTTAGTAAAGAAGTTTTATAATTTTGCTCTGACAGACATGTTTGAAGAAAACAGGGATAACAAGATTTTGTCTTCAAACATATATTTATATGTTTGGGAAAAAGGATAAAAAGGTTAAGTGTAAGTTGAATTGGTCTTGTTACTGTTTAAAATATCATGCAAATTTGGTCAGACGGTAAATAATTTATACTTTAACCCTCGTCTAACCAAGCCTTTCGTCTAACCTAAATTTTGGGAAGTGAACCGAAGCAATACTGAACGAATAAAAAATCAAGAATGATTGTTTCCCTTGAATTTTCCCACGATTTATCCCAAACTAGAATACAAATATATAAGACTTTACATTTAAAAATCATAAATAATCAAATTAAGTTCGTCAAATAATAAGCTCTTCATGAATGTCTGTGAAGACTTTATTTAGTGAAGTGGGAAAATTGTATGATCTTAAAAGATAGATATTGTGAATCAAATGATTTGAGAACATACAGGCAAATGGTCTGTAAGAACTTTTTAGTCATAGCAAATTAAATGCTTTAACTGATTGCAATGAATTAGTTCACAACGGATTAAATATTTATCCCAATAGCCGGAATGAACCTGTCATAAGCCCGTGTCTCAACAGACAGTGCTCCTACTGGTAATTGTTCATGTGATGAGTTTGAAATCTCTGCACAGTCAATCTTTCTCTGTTCCTGTACTTTGTACTTTAATTAAGCTTACTGTTCCGGTTGTAAGCTCTTTACTCTGAGGTGTCAGTCTTCTAAGTAACGTAATCTTGAGAGATTTGTTCAGCTGGACAAGCCTTCAGTTGAAAGTATCAGACAACGCTTTTAGTTGCAAATCTTAACTCAATTTTATGTATACAGTAGAGTAGGTAGTTTTGTCATTATTGCAATTTGTTTATTTTATATAATGGAGTAGGTGGTTTTGCCATTATTACCTGTTTTTTATTCCGTTCGTGTTTTCACAAATAAAATTGAAATATTTATAATGTAAGAAAATGAATATTGATAACATTATATCTAACCACTGCACATAGAAGTATTTTTAACAACACTTGGAATGAAAAGAAATATAATCGCATGTTATTTGTGAATTCAGTGTGGACAATACGAAACAGGTGCCTGTCATCTAAAATCATCCGACTGTAAGGTCAGAATTGACAGCAACTTGTAAAATGACAAAAGTAGCATGATGAAAATATAAGATGTTTATACTATTTGCAAAACCACGTGAAAAAGAATGTTAGCTAACAAGGATTAAATTCTTAAATGAGAATATATAAAAAAACCCACTCACATTGTTGCAAAAATCAGAGACGGCCTAAAACATAAATTGCAGCTGAAATCATCATAGACTTTGAAGTATCTTTTCGAAATTTGAAGCCATATATTTTGTTTATATCATTATGTTTTTTAAAATAAATATATAATAATTGTGAATCGAAAAAAATAATAAAGACATATCCGATGCATTTACGTTTATAAAATATTAGGGTTTCCAGCAAAAATCACACAAGCTTAAATCCATTCTTCAAAATGTCAAATCAAATCAGTTTGGGATGTGGTGAGCATCCTAATCTGTTTTGTCAAAGATAACACCTACTTCAATTTAGTCATATTCGCTGACCTTGACAATGGTTGGAGAAGAATACAAATAAAGCATGAAAAATCGTTTTTGTCAATAGATCTCGTCTGTAGAATTACATTGCTTTTATATTTCAGTAGTTGAGGGGTGAAGAGATGAAACATGCTTTCTGCGATATCTACTATACAGTCAATATTCATTCCTTTATCCCATCACTCGACGGTACTCCAAACATCTGCTTCCAAATGTCCACTTCAGAATAACAGAAGTTTAATAAAGACCAGGACTCATAGCGGCGGAAGCGGGGGGGGCGGGGGGGGGGGGACCCGTCCCCCCTAAATTTCACGAGGGGGGACGGACCCCCTCAAAAAATACAAAAGAAAGAATGAAAAGGGAAAGAAAATTGAAATTTTCCTTTTGTTTTCATAATTTAAATGTGAAAAATTGAAGAAATTTGCGCGCTGCGCGCGAATTTTTGGATATTATGTCAATTTTCAGTAACATTTTTCAATTTGTTGCTGAAATTAGCGGATTTGACAGATTTTTTTTTCGCGCGCTACGCGCGCATTACAAAATGTCGTAATTTTCCTCCGACGATTTTTGCTCAAAAAAATTAGCCGTCCCCCCCCTAAATTTTTGATCTTCCGCCGCCACTGCCAGGACTCTATGGGAATCATACTTCTAATAAAAAAAAAATATTACTTACATGTTGTCTTGTACTTTATGTATTTTAAAACTATTTCATCTTCAACATTTAAAAAGAATTGTAAGAAATCAGTAAAATGTTTTGACATCTAATTGTATGTAATACTTTTATGTATTGAGTTAAAGAAATATCACCACAACATACTGTAAATGCTTTTTTTACAGAACAGCTGAATTTTTTTTCTAAATCATGTTCAATAATTTGAAGACATACTATTCTTTCAAATTAATGCACGTAAGTTACAGTCATCATGTACGAGAGCAAAATCATTATTTCATCCAGAGCAAACGTCCCATGACGAAGTTTGTCTACGCTTTGATAATGATTTGTCTGCCTTCTATCAGACCAAAGGTACACAACCATTTCCCACCCATGAAAAAACTTCCTGTGAAACAATTGCCTTTTTAAAGATCATGGTAAAAATTTCTAAGTGTAAGTAAACATACCGG
>JXSR01S027891.1:24841-36587 GCA_000969725.1 Ophiothrix spiculata | reverse complement strand
CAATATGCATATCAATAACATTGCTTCAATAAAATTGATCGTGTATGGGCGGCTTTACAACATTAACAAAAAATTTATGATTTGGTGCTTTTATCAAGGTCAAAATCAGTTTTAATCCGTGCACAATTTTTTTTGATTCACGTGCTATGCATTTACAAAGCATAGAAGATACTTATATTTAACAAGCAATTTCACTTCAAGCCAATCCCATACTAGAAGGAAATATCTAAATATGTTCGACAAAGTAGATACTGCCCTAGGTTATGAAAGATAATTCTTATTTGTGCAGGAATTCTCCAAGGGAGAAGGTAGTAGCTTGTAATGTATCTGCAATACACATACTGTATTTTCTCCTTTGTGGGGCAAATAATATGTATTAATAAGATGGGCAATAACGCTTATTTGATTCATATTAGGGAGATGAAGAAATGTATTGTTCACTGGTTTTGCCTACTTGCACATAGCAAATTATTACAGGTTTTAGCGTATATAAGAGGTAGAGACTCTTTTTACTTTACATTGGCATTGACGACTGTTGATTTTGTTTACCAGAAAATTTCAAAATGGCGTCAACGATTTTCTTCAAACCAAACTGAAGCCTCTTTTCGTAATCCCATTAATTTAAGCAGATATTGCCAGTTTGTAGTACAAATTCAGTTTAAGGAATTACAAACGGCAATTTAGACTTCCATTACTGTCAAGAGCGACATTAAGATAACATAAAATACTAAATTGAAACAACAACAAATTACATTTAATGTTACAGTCATGAGCTGTTAATGAAAAAATGCAGATGATACTTTTGAAAGAAAGGCTAAGTTATCATTTTGAAATTTTATAATACGTATTTTAACCATAAACGGATAAAACCATATTTAATTTTTTGACATCGCCATTTTAACACAAAGGTGTATTCCCACCCGTTGGCGCACAAAGGAGGGGAGGGGTTAAAAGGGGCCCCCTTAAAAACATATGGAAAGCCCATATGAATATTACGTTGATAGTCAATAATTAAGCATATAAAAAGCACCAAAATACAGGAAAAATGAAAAACGGATGAACAGCTTCAAAATGGTGGCCGAAATGGTTATCGTGAAAACTTCACAATATTGTTTCACAAGGGCCTAAGCCCGCATATTATATAGGATACCGTTCATACTCAACTTCTACACAGCACTGTCTGTTAGTGTTATTGAAAAAAGATCTAGTATATCCTTTAAAATCTGGGAATCTTGAAGTTCACCCTCTTTTAAATGTGACAAAAATAAACTGTAAAATCATTAAACAGTGTCCTACTTTTCAAACACTTTGAGAGATGAAAATGCTGCAAGCCTGTCAAGCTCATACGACGATTCTAATCTAACCAGTAATGGGTTATATAATATTGCAAACATATGAAGCAGCTTTTTTAGGTTGATGACCAGGCAAGAGCGTGCATGCACTGGCATGAATATAGATAGATTATGACCAACCATTCAATAGTTCTGTCGGTAAACCATATGAATTCATATTGATTTTTAAAGGTTTCTCTGAATTTAGCGTATTTTCTGCCTTCAACAACTTTTGTGGTATCGTTTTTTCTTTAAAACACTTGCACTACATATAAATTATATGATGTGGATGAAATGGTTGTAGAGGAATTCGATATTGGTCTGTAATATCAAGGATATCGTTAAACGAGTTGCTTTCTTATTACTTCTAGTTCTGTTAAGCAAAGAAAACATGATGAAAAGAACCCATGGGGGCCAGTCTTATATAATATAAAGTTGGTAGGGTATGTTCACTACCCCTAAGATAAGTTCCCCGTGTCGCCACACTAGCCATGCATATTGCAGTTGGGTAAATTCACTCTTCGGGTAAGTTTGAAAATAGACTAACCAGGTATATACTGTATGCAGCACCCCAAGAAAAAGCATTCGCACAGGGGACCAACGGCTTAACGTGATTGCCGAACCACATAGACACATGTTACTAGATACGAGAAGTTTTATTTTTAGTATTCATGATGATGATGACGATCTTACTCAACTGGAACTGTGGCTACCCTCAATGTTCATTATGCACAAATCAATGTTGAATGGTTTCATGAATTTCAGAATTCTAAGAGAGTGAAATTTCCCGACAGAGTGAACATCCCCGTAATGACCCTACTTGACTGTCCCTTAACCCCATAAAAGTACACACATAATACGTCAATTTAACGACATGTCACATCGATAGAGTGCGCTTGTCGGAACCTACGTATTTCTCATATCGTGACACCAATATCTAAATGTATTTCCAAAACTGAAAATCAACATCTTCTGTTAACTGTTGTTTAATAGTTTAAAAGTACATTATTATTTGACAGGTCCATATTTTACAAGATATAGACTGATATTTGATAACCATGAAAACATTTTGTTATCGATATCATGAACGAGTCAAAAATATTTCAATCGATGTCACTGACGATTTTTAATCTGCTCAAATGCTAGCATGGTCTATCATGTATTTAATATATTAGTTAGTGGCCCGTTTTCCAGAAGGGAGTTTAGCTAAATCAAGGTTTTATTTCTCGTCAACAGCACGACTCATTGAACTGTTCTGCTTGAAAGCTGCAATGATGCGTATCATTCCTAGACAGTTGATGCTCAGTTAAACAATGGTTTAGCTAAACATCTTTCATGAATACGGGCCACTACCTTTAGTTTTGAAAGTGCATTGATTGATCAAATTTTTTAAGGTAACAGATAGTATTTGAGGAGCAATATAACAAGAAACTATTTCAATATTCTGTCGCAGCCTAAATGTGGCCTGTATCAATTTGCCTATGCGGTTCATATTTTGCTATTATAAATTTATTAATTAAAAGGGCTTGTTTTAAAGTTAATTAGTAGAGGGGATATTATGGTAGCCATATAACGAACACGTATTCAGCGTTTCATATGTTGTTAACTTATTTAAGATACAGCCAGATATGTCTATGTACATACAAGAGACGCGACGCACGTCCATGTTTAAAAGTTTAATGTGTGGTCAATTTGATGCGTCCAATTCATGAGGCCCGTAGGGCCGAGTGTATTGGACAGCAATCAAAATTTAAGTGCATTGATTTTGTCTCATGTTACGAGCTAATGGAATGTAAATTTATTAATCTAATTCACACATGACACAAAAAATAATATTGCATCTTTGCAAAATGAAGAAAAAAAGAAATCAGGCTTTGATATGACCATCAAAGCCTAAAACCTCTCTGAACTAAACAAATTAATGAAACATTCACACGCACCAAGCGCCAGCCACGCAAATTGGAACGCAACAAGCGCATTTCATCGTGAACTCCCTATTTATGTTCTTGCGTTCTGATTGGCCACGTGACACGCGGAGTGTATGAATAAATATCACATTAGCACTTTAAAAGAAAAAATATGTACTTTTGAAAAACAATATCGGCTATTGTCAATACAAATGCGGAGTGTATGAATAAATATCACATTGGCACTTTTAAAGAAAAAATATGTACTTTTGGAAAACAATATCGGCTATTGTCAATACAAATTTCAATGTCAAATATCATCTTTAGTTCTATTTCTTCTGTAGGCCTAATTATATTGTCTGACATAAAATAACAATGTGGGACCATGAGTTCTGCACAAGAAATTTTGAAAATAGATATTCCAATTGTAAGCCTGTTTGAAGCAACACACTTTAAATATTTGCAAATATTAAAATTTCGCTCCTCCTTTTGTTTATTGAAATGTAGTCAGCCTATCTATATAATGTCATATAGTATTATTCCTGAGTAAGGCCAAAACAAGAAACAAGTTTGTTTCTAGTAACCCGCGCGCGTTTCTGTTAAGTTACATATTTCCCGCATTAATTTTTTTTTATCGTATTTCGTATCAAAAAAAAAATCTTACTGCTGATAAATAAAACAATTCTGTAAAAAAGCTTACTAGAGACTTGCGTAAAAACAAACAAAGATGCAACAAAACAAGTCGCATGTTGTATTATTGAACATGAAAGAGAAACTAAGGGCTAAAGTGATATACAAAACTTTTATGGTTAATAAAGATATTAATAAATAATATAAGAAACCATGAGCATTGTTTTAATGTGTTTTTGGTAAAAAGAAAAAAGAAAAATAGCATATCGCATTGCATTTTTGAAAAGTAAAAAATTAAAAATTAAAAAACGCATACCGCATTGTACTTTTCAAGCATGTGACCAGAAACAAACTTTTTTTTTTGGCCTAATACATTTTTATTCGTAAAGCAATATATACATGTTCCGGCTCTCTCATATTTTGTATATTCATGTATTTCTTGCCTATTTGTAACATACATTCGACAACACACTTAGATAATTAACAATCTTTGTCTGTGTGAGTATCAATTACCACTACGAGACAGAGATTATTTGCCAAAGGCATTGTTGAAAATAATAGTATTTGCCCTACATGTTCTTCGTCTCGTTAAAGTAAGTGCCCGTAAAATGAACAACATTTATCAACTACCTAGAAGCGAGCATTCAGGCTGTATATAACATATTGCAATTGCCCCTCTTTGGAAGGTCGTTAGCAGTGGTGTTGAAAAGGCAGTGAAATGTATTCAATTATTTTAAATTGATTGCTTTCTCAGAGAGTGATCTCATCAAGGGAAACCATCTTAATCGTAATAACCGTAGGGTACTTTTCAATTATTGCAGATATATGCTTCCACTTCCCCCGTTTTTATATAAAACAATTCGTTGAACATAAATTCCATGACTTTCGTACGTTTGTTTGTTATCTTGGTCAAACAAAAGAAAATAAATTTATTTAGGACTTGATGAAGATTCAGTTGATTCACTACTACAGGTTCTTTTAATCAGGTAGAGTGCTCAATTCGGAGTACGGTGCAGGATTGTGTCTTTTTGACAAAATGTTCACATTCAATGGCAATACTTTATTCATTTTTTTTTAAGAACAGCGCAATTAAGGAGTGGACATTTCCCCCCCCCCCCCCCCCCCCCCCCCCCCCCGCTTCCTTCGCCTATGCTCCCCAATGCCCTTGGTTCGGCGAAGCTATCGAAAGTAAGTGTTTTGTGATGTCATGATTTGGATCCCTGTGCTGTTTTACTTGACCATACAAGCTCCCCATACTGTATAATAACACAAAAATAACAAAGGTAAACTTCTAATTCTATATAGAATAATGATATTTTTTAATCAATCAAAACAAAAGAAAACACTTAAGAACTGCCCTTTAAGGAATAGATTAATAACTAGAAAGGATTTTTTCTCTCTATTTGTACTTAACCCATCTAACAAGACTGTTCAGGTTGTTTGTTTGTCTACCAAAGGGGGAAGGTTTGAACAAAGAATTCTATCTTTCAAACCGAACCCCTTGAGAACTTTAGCCTAATATCCATACTTACCGAATTTTTACAATCGGTCGAAACGATTATATTTAACTGTCACAAAGTACAACCGGATCGGACAATTACGACTTTTGGGAACAGCAGGTAACATTCAAAATTACAATCAAGTAAGCAAGCTTCATACAGATTTTTTTTTTCAAAATGGTAAATTAAAATTTCACGTGGCCTCAGATACCCCCTATATCCAAATTTGCCCATCCTATCCCACTTGCACCCCAAATTTGTTTTCATCAAAATTATAAGGTGTAAAACTGGGTAGACGGTACGGTAGTGCGTGGCGATCATCGGCAGACAAATTAAAAGACCAATAAATTATTGGTGCTGTAAAAGATACTAAATTGTCTACTTCTTTTCTCAAAATAGAATTTATCATACATATATTGGCATTGTTTTGACGATCAACCAAGAACATGCTATGTGTACGAATTTTTGTTTTTGAATAGCGTATTTTGTGTCTCAACCAAGATATACAGATAGATATATGTATTGTACATGTAAAGCAACAAACAATGAAAGAAACAGTAACAAAATTAACTGACTGAGATATTTGTGGACCACCGCGGCAAAAGGGTGCAGTTGTCGGCTCGTACATGTTGCTCCTTGTAGCATATCTGATGTATGCTATTTGTATGCATCAGATATGCTACAATGAGCAACATGTAGGAGCCGACAACTGCACCCTTTTGCCGCGGCGGGACACATTTGCTAACAGAAACACTTAAATTTTACATCAGCATTAACAGCACGTGTCTTATCCATATGGTCGATTGACGTCTCAATTCTCGAAGGCAACACATTACATAAGGTTTACCTTTAGCAATTTGTTTACAATGACTGTTGTATGTTCTGATAACACACTTGAGTATATCAAACTGTTCATTACACTAGGTTTTATGACCTCCATGATGTAGTACTTACAGCCAACAAGAATCTTTCATCATCAACACTTTTGATAGTGTTAATGACCTGCGTATCATCGTATTCCATTCATTTATTTTGCCTATGGCTTGCCTATGTGTTTTGATTTTGTTGACGTAGCTAACAAAAACATAGTAACATTTGTGATGTATCAGACATGATTAGAATCCGTAAAAGCTGTTGATTTTTATCACTCATAATTAGACTGGATTGAGATCCGAACGGGTCATTTGCCTCTGCAAATGCCGAAGACCGTCATGTGCCACTTTAACCAGAATGTCTTCTTGAAGATCACCTTTTTTTTTTTTAAATTGTTGAGTTGACCATTACCCCATGGTGAACAAAATTGAAAGACCAAAGCTATTCGGCACTTTACTGACTAACATGTAGCACCATATATCTAGAAATCATTTCAACTTTACATGGATATGAGACCAATGAAGATTATGCGATCATTAGCTGCATTTATGTTGCTATTTTGTTTGCAGTTATACTACAAAAAATTAATTTAATTACACAGATTGAAAAAATAAATCTAAATATCGGAATATCATGATAACCCATAAGAAAGAGAGCAAACCTATTGTTTGGGGTTTATAATAACTTTGACTTTTATAACAAATATACAAATAACACAAAAAACATTAGAGTAAACAACACCAAGGTTGTTTTTTATTTGTCCAATCGACGTCTCAATTCTCAAATGAAACAAAAACAAAAGGATTAACGTCAGCAATTTGTTTGCAATAAACTTGTCAAATAGTTCACCAAGAAGACATAAGGGTTTATGACCGCCCTGATGGGCATTGAGAGTCAAAGAGAATCCCTCATCATTAACACTTTGGATAGCGTGTTAATGACCTGCGTATCATCGTATTCCACTCATTTATTTTGCCTATGGCTTGCCTATGTGTTTTGATTTTGTTGACATAGTTGACAAAAACATTGTAACATTGATGTATTGGACATGATTGGAATACACGAAGATGTTAGTTTTCATCACTCGTTATTAGATTGCATTGAGATACGTACAGGTCATTTGCCTTCCAGGTTTCTGAGGATCATTAGTTCAAAAACAATTTCAACTGGACTAACTTAGGGCACGAAATCGGTTTAAAAGTAATATAAATGACGTCTGAGTTAACCGGAGCTCATTCCATTCATTTTTTTTGATATTTTAGTACTTAATATTACCCAGTTTTCATAAATCCAAGTAAAATTGAACGCCTGAAACATGTTTCCTTAGGATATAAGTGAAACTGTGTCAAATTATAATTACGAAATTAGAGTGACACAGCAAGGCATAGATAATTTGACAAATACATACTCTTAAAACCATGGTTTGGACAAAGTTAGAAGAACTTTAACTGACACAACTCATTAGAGATAGTCTTTTAATATATATATATATATGAAAGTGTTTTATTTTATTTATCTACCTTTTGAAAATCGGGACTATGTTCCTTTAATGAAGTACACAGATTACATATCATGCCGTTTACTATGTGGATTAGTGCTAGACCACACAAGCTAATACACTCAACGCCAGGGAACGTCTTATCCTGTTTGTTAGTTCGACATCGGGATGAAGGCATTATTTGATTTATGTGTGATAAATAGTTTACGTCGGCAAAAGTCTTAAACTTAATCTTATTAACGGATGAACAGAAGTGTAGTAGCTAAAGCATTGCCTTCATGACAACTTTCAGCTATAACAATGGTATGTTAGCATACTATGGCAGACCATTTGCGCTTAAAAGCAATAGACCACTTTCGTGTGTCCCATAATGCATCTTAAAAGTACCACAAATACGGGACCTTGTGACGTATCTTGCGCAGTCGAGTTATGCGCAATGCGCAGAACTTCAAATATGGTAGACTGAGCAAGATACGTCACAAGGTCCCGTAATTGTGGTACTTTCAAGATGCATTATGGGACATACGAAAGAGGTCTATCTGATTAATCTCTAATACCGTATATGGTTACTTACGACGTATCCCATGTCATCGAGTAGGATAATATTAAAATCACTCATAATATAAACATACTAAATAACTTGCACATATCCTGACTGATATTGGTGTCGGAACGTGATGTGATGATGATCAATTATGTAGGATACATCACAAGTTCCAATATGTGGGATACCAACCAGATTGCATTTGAGATATGCGGGTACAGACTATCGACTATGATTATCAAAGTACATTTTAATTACGCGGGTTTGCTGATGTCCATCATTTCCCATAATGCACCAAATACATTTTTTTATAAATAAGACAGGCATGCAGTAAACATGGGACAAGAATAGATAAAAAGATTTATATACCGACTGGCTTGATTTCAGCCAGTCAATAGTAAATCACTATTGCCCTCTCAAAACGAGGGCAACTATAGTATGTATGTAGTCTCAATATTTCTTCGGGGCAATAGTATACAAATATTGAATGCCTCAGAGTGCAATAGTACAAAATATATCGTGAGGTCAAATGTGGACTTTTCTATTTCACAAGGCGTAGCCGAGTGAAATGGATCAGTCCAAATTTGACAGAATGATATATATATTTTGTACTGTTCCACATGCATAGGCATTCAATATTTGTTTTATATCATGATATCACACAGGTTTGTTTCATGTCGTGCAATAGTACAAATTATTGCACGGCTCAAATCGACTGTAATCATGATATAATCTTTACTATTGCCCTCATGAACAGTCAATTGTATATATGTGCATAGATTGGCAAGAATAAGCAACAACAATTGGTTTTCATAAATCATACACAAAGCAATAATCTACTTCCCTCATTTTCTCATTTCAGTCCGAGTTATCACATGGTACCGAATACAATGCTCCAACCAACTGATTTCTTTGCAAAAGAAAGTCTGAGGTTTCGTATCAAATGTCAAATTTATTTTGCCACGGGCTTTGTGATTTTACATGAATATTGCTTCCATAGATTGCTTTCATATAAGATTGAAACGTGATATGTTAAATTACAAAATGTTAGCACGAGAAGAAAAGTCATGACATAGACCCAGGAAACTTTATTTGCAGTTCTCTATGTTCATGCCATATCTTGTTGTATAATGTAATTTACAGGCAGTCCACATAAACTGATTTAATTTGGATCAAATTACGCAGCAGAAGTATTTATGTAGCATAGACAGGATGTACTATACGTGCAAATGGGACGGATCGGAGCAATTTTGACCGGTTATTTTGAAGACATTTCTATACAGTTAGCTTTGAGCAATTTTCTCTAATTTTCTATTTTACACAAAAAAGGAATTCCAGGCAGCCACCGGATTTGATTTGAAATACTCGATATCACATCAGCGTCCGGTATGATATTAACTGAAAGCAGCTTGAAGATTAAGCATAAATTAGAATTATAAAAACTGACATATGTTCTGGGTCAGATAGTTGATTTTTTGACATAAATTCTAACTCTATCCATCTGATATGAGCAAATATTAGTACTAACACATTTTCTGGTAAATAAGTCATCTTTTGCTATTTCTTATTTTCTGCAGATTCAAAATCAAATATCGTATCACCCGATGGGAAATGAAAAAAAAAATAGAAACTATTTTTAAAAGATAAAATGTAATTTACTCGAATTCGATGGTGCCCAATTCATGACGAAAGCTTTTGAGTCATACGAAAGGGCTTTTATTTTTCTGGTAAATAAGTCATCTTTTTTGGGAGTACACTCTAATTCGTAAGAGTAGAAATCTTAAACTTTTTTTAACTTTCGTTGCTTAAAATAGCCTCCCTTCTAACAGAAGTTTAAAGGCTTTAAACTTTGACATAGTTTAAATGATTAAACAATAGTTGTTTAAACTTTTAAACTATATATGGTTACAAGCTTTAAACTGTAGCTGGTTTAAACCTTAAACAGAACTATGGTTTAAAAAGCATATACTGTTGTTGTTTAAACTGTTTTTTATTGGATATGACTTTGTTTCTGTGTAAAATAATATGTTCGTGATGATAACCACGTGATAGTGTTTACCTGGCTCAACCGGCCACACATTGATCATTGATGATCACGAAAGGCGCTGCATAATCAAGTAATCAACAGCCAATACACAGATTGTGGCATGTGTAATGTACTGTGGTATTGCTCTATGCAGTGTGTATACGATAGGGTGCAATATAGCTGCAATACATAAGCTGTATGATATATCGTCCATTTATCTTCCTATGTTTGCAAATATTCACATATACATTCATATAAACTTGTATAATTTTTAAACATCTTTAAACTTAATTTCTTAAAACAACGCAATTTTAACTTTTAGAATTAGAGTGTAGGCCTTGAGTACATTTAAGGTACCTTACCTGCCCGAACAGCTTGAAACGGATCTCCTTCTTTAATCTTTTCTAGTGTATATGCAAAATCAGTTTCTCCCGATAAAAGTTCATTCAAATTCACATGCTCAAATGCAAGATTTAAGAGATCCTCCTGCTTTTCTGTCGTCGGCTCGTCTAAGAGTATACCTGCAAATAAAGAAATAAACGAAGTTCGGTTAAATGAAAGTTTTATCATTATAATTAAATAGCTGCTGCTGAATAGATAAATTCTTTTAGAAGTTTTATTCCAATTGGACATGCAATTCAAGTGCAATGAAAAAGGGAAACAAACAACGTGTTGCTGAATAAGAATGTTGAATTATTACAGTATTTATATAATCAGGAAAATTAAACTAAATCTACTAAGCAGTCATATATTCAGTTGATATCCACTGCATTTAGGCCCGAAACAAGTGGTCACAAGTGGCGTAACTAGAGGGGGGGGGGAAGGGGGGCGGGCGCCCCCCTGACGAAACCCTCGCCCCCCCTTTCGCCCCCCAAATGAAATTTGACTTTGTACATGGGTCTATGGACAACTCCTATTTTTGCCTTGTTCTCGCCCTCCCCCCCCCCCCCGCAAACATATCTGCCCCTTCTCGCCCCCTCATTTCAAAAAGTCTAGTTACGCCACTGCTCCTCTCTCCCTTTTGAGCCCAGATACCCATAACCCAGCACCTCTCCTTCCAACAAAATATGTCCCATGACCATCCCCTCCCGAAAACTAAAATTAACAGCGAAAGTTAGATATTGCTTGTTAAAAACTATCAGATACTACTTGAAACCTTTTTGTCGTTTGATTAAAAAGCTGTATTTTCTGACCACAAACATCGTTTGAGTCACCCTTCCCATCCCTTTTGACTTAAGCTGTGTGAATCAAACTTCCGAATTGCGATATTTATTAGAATTTTGGATGTTTCTTCATTCAGACAAACAAAAGGTACAAGATCAATGATTTTGATTAACATCAATATTTTGTTTTGCACAAATTGTATTTCTGCTTTATAAAGCAAAACTGACATTTATACAAACAGGAAGCGATTGTTCACCGGACCTATTTTCCAAGT
>JXSR01S027891.1:3945-20186 GCA_000969725.1 Ophiothrix spiculata | reverse complement strand
TAACTTGTGGCAAATCATATCAAAGGCCTTGCTTAAGTCAACAAACACTGCACCGATATACTTCCCTTGGTCAATCTCTTTATTCCATTTATCGATGGGTATACTCCTTTTTTACGAGCAAGAAGGAGGGATGTTACATTTACTGCAATTTGGTCTATATCAGTATTTCAAAATACATGAGGAACTTTACAAGTTCAAAATGCCATCAACATATTACTTGAAATAGCTGACGCCTTTTCGCCGAAATCTCTTAATTTAATAAGGTTTGGACATTTCGATTTTGTTCACTTTTGATAGATTGTAGATTACTTGTTGAATTACAAATAATATTATATAAATATTTGATGTTGATTTTGAAAGATAATGTAATAAACACACGCTGTTTTGCCTGTCCGAACGGCTGCGTACTACAACTCCGAGATATACCTGTTTCAGGTCTGTATTGATTTGTAATTTTTAGATTCCTTTGTACCTTTGTGCTTTATAAGCATTCGCATAACTAACGTGTAAATTGAGCATTCCATCAAGGCAAAATAAATATTTTATATTAAACAAAAGTATTTACGGCATTATAATGCACATTAGTAGAGCGCCGAATATAATAGACGCCACGGGTCTTGTTCAACCAGTCTAATGCTACAAAAAATTAGCAATTAAAAGTACATGTAAAAATCAAGTTAATTATTATCATAACGTATTCGGTAAATTAGAAGTGTGTCAATTAATCCGTGACAATAAAACAAAACCACTCAACCTGTTATTTGACAATTATCCTCAATCAAATAACAAAAACATCAATACGTCAATACCTAATTCGATCACAATGGACATTTCAAAAGGTTTCTGGCTGGTCTTGCCAGTTGATTAGCGTTTATATCACTATAGATAATGGAACGTAAATCAATTAAGGTTTGTTTGAACAGAATCAGCAGCGCTATTAGTAAATAAACACACAGACAGAGAGTGCAATAGATGAATTACTAAATAGACAGGCGACAGAGAATATTATGTCCATTTTGTCTCAGCAATATGAAACCGTCGTCGTGTGTTTTACACGTGCATATCAGTTCGGCGGAACTCACAATTCGGATATGTATCCGAATTCGGATACTCTGTATCACAATTCGATACCCGTATCCGAATTTGGATTAAAAACAGCTGAAACGGGATATCAGCTCGAAATGAATATTCAGCTTCGCCGCGCACCATACCGATATGTATAAAAGTCAATAACATTATCATCATTTGTCATCTAAATTCTATCAAAGAATTAGCCAAATTATTTTGCCTTCTGTGATAAGGAGCTATCAGGACATGTTTTGAAGCTGTTCTGCTGGAATTGCACAGATGAAAATGACATTTCCACAGATACATTTATCATAAATGCAAGAAATATGTTCTACATGTACTTGCCATCTTGCGCTATCGATTTGTTTCCTGCGCCACGACAGGAGTACCAGAATTCAGATACCCCTCCATATCCTTATTCGGATACGGGTATCACAATTTGGATATGAAATGTGCGTGGGTATCCGAATTCGGATACGTATCCAAATTGTGAGTTCCGCCGAACTGATATTGTGAAAAAGGTATAGTGAGTTTACAATATTGATAATCTGCATTGATCACAACAAACCAGTTTAATAATTCAGCTCTCCATTTAAAAATGCAATTTTTTATTGAATCAATAAACAACAGAGTGTTCAAATGACAATTTTTCTGATGTTTTGAGTAAAAAATAAAATATAAAACTAATTAAAAACAACAAGACCTCTAAATTCTCAGTCAAAACTAGGCATTGATAAGTGGGCAGTACTTTATATCTTTAGTTTGATAAATACATTATTTGCTTCAGGAAATGCGTCAAAATACGCGTTAGCGTGATAGGGTCGTATAAATATAGAATGAATTTCAATGAATCTAATAATCCTAAGATATCTCAGATCATTGAATGTGTGTGTATATAAGCTGTCTCATATAAAAGCGACCTACTTCACCAAAATCGGGTTTTTTTTGCTTTTTTTTGAAAATATAGGTTAAATAAATGGGTTAAATGCATTACTCAGATTATAAATTCTGTACATGAATTACAAATCCATTTGGGAAGAAACACAATTGGACAACAAAACGTTAAAAAGAAGCGTTTTTGCTTTTTTCTCACATGTAGAGTATCTTGTGATAGTAGTTTCAAATATGTCTTTGATATTCTGCAGAAGTTCCGATCATTTAATTAATTTATGCTTGTTTACATAATGGGTACGCATTATTTTGCTATTTTATTCCGAAGAAAACAAGTAATAATATGATATACATATTTTTTGTTGGGATTTTCCATGCAGAATATCGGTTTTGCTGTGAGCAATCGTTATGTTCTGATTTCTGATTTTTTACATAATGGGTACGCATTATTTTGCTATTTCATTCCGAAGAAAACAAGTACTGAATATGATATACATGTTTTTGTTGGAATATTCCATGCAGAATATCGGTTTTGCTGTGAGCAATCGTAATGTTTTGAATATTCTTTACGGATTACAAAAAAAATATGTTAAAACATTCATCGTTAAAAATAGCCAAAAGCAATACGATTAGGGAAATTGTTTTAGCTGTACGTGTAACAAAATATGCTGTGTATATATGTATCAATTATTTAATCAAACTACTGTAATCTGTGTAAGTTTTGCATTACATAAGCCTTGATCCGTTATTACCCAAAGACCTACATGTTTGTTACTGTTCAGATTTTTAAAAGTGCAAAATCATTTTCATATTATTTTTATGCTCATAATGAATAACACATTTTATGCAAAACTTCTTCAATTAACACATTGCAGAACATTAGTGTTATCCTGAAATTCAGTATGAACGTATTACCCAAAATTGACAAAGCAGGCTAATTTGTAATATATATATTTTGTTTGGTAAAGGTCACTAATGTACTGTATTAATCATAAGCTGAATAATTGTTCTAACCGATGACGACGTCTGAAACTAATCGAAAGGAGACTGAAGACCTAAATTTCCTAAATTTTCCTAATTTCCTAAATGTACTTCATTTAGTTCATTTTCTTGTTTCAATTCAATGCAATAAATGCGACTGATTACTCTACCGCTCTATACATTTTTTGTAACATACTAATAAATGACAAGAGAACAGATGGAGACAAAGTTTCCTAAATCCTCTCTTTGCATATAACATGACATATGAATTAGTGATATTCAAGGGCATTTCATTGGATTTAAATCTTGAGTTATGATATAATAATCAATGGTAGGTCATGAAGAAGGGGTTGTGCCATACCGGGTGCCATACATGGCTCTACTTGATAGCGAAAGATACAAAGTAAACATTACTGGCTAAAGCTTAATTCATTTTCTAATGTACGTCCCTGTGAAAAGCAAAGGTCTAGCCTCATGAACTATCATGAACTATTATAGTGAACATTTTCCAAAATCGAGCCATTTCTAAAAGATCTTTGTATTCATGTTGCATTCGGTATATGCCGTGTTTGTTCATTGAGATTCTTCATACTGTATCAACATATGCTGTCTATGTGAACTTCAGCAGAAGTAACTACATCATATGATTCTAGTTGATGAATACCGCGTTTTATTCTTCAAATAAATTTAATTAAACTGCTTTTTTGTTCGAAGAGTATGTTAAAGTATTCAAATTACATAAGACTTTTCTATGAAATGTGAAACCTACTTCAGGCCATTCATTTGTCCTTGTCATTTATACAATATTTTACTTTTTATGATGTAAAGAATGAAGCATGATGAATAAACCAGTAAAAGCATTTATTTTCTGTTTCAGTTTTATTTTTATACGTGCACTGGATGTGTAAGTTTATCAACGACCGTCAAGAGCAAGGCTCAAGAGCATGATGAAAGTACTATATCCCGGAGTGACAAGTCGAAAATGAACATCACGCTTTTGTGAATGGCATCTGCTAAGGGTGATTTGCGTTCGAAGCCTATAATCAAGTTCCTTTCCCTTGTTTCTGTGTCTTTTTCAATGTAAAAGGTTAATATTTCAAAGATTTATCAAGATTTAACATTATTCCTTCTAATGTAAGGACGACGGTTCTACATGGCTGATATAAAGGTAAATTTGTGTTTGTACAACACAAAGTTTAAGGGCTGAAGGAAAGGTCATTCATGTACATGTGGTAACAACAACAACAAGTAGCTACAAGTACTATTTCGTTTACTTATAGCTTTTTTAAATTGTGGGCATTACAGTACTTTATTTTGTTTTAACTTTTGTTTGATTAAAACAACATTTGCTTCAGATAATGTGTTCGAAAATATGTATCAACGTGAAAGGGGTATACTAAAGCTATAATGAATTTCATTGGAAAAGACGATTCTATATTCTTAAGAGATTTTACATCATGGAATGTGTATGTAAAATTGGACTCATATAAAAGCGACCCACTTCACCAAAATCTTTTTGAAAATATGGGTTAAATAAATGGGTTAAACGCATTACTCAGATTATAAATTCTGAACACAAATTCCAAATCCATTTGGGAAAAAACGCAATTGGACAAAAATACACAAAAAGAAACGTTTTTTGCTTTGTTCTCTCATGTAACGTCTCCTGTAGAAGTAGTTACTAAGTTGTTTAAGATTTTATGCCTGAGTTTTGATGGTTTATATTGATTTCTACTTTTTGTTAACTTCTAACGAAAACATGTACTGAATAAGATAAACACATGTTTTTGTTGGAATATTCCATTTTGAATTTCGGTGTCAGTTATGAGCAATCGACATATTTTCAATATTCATATCGATTAGATACAAGTTGTCCAAACATTAATCGTTAAAAATGGCCAAAAGCAATAAAAATAGGATTTTTTTTAGCTATACGTATAAGATACAATCATTTTCCGACTATCTTTGTGCAGTGTAAGGAAACACAATGAAGAATAGTTGAGCTGTGTTGTTATAAAGATATAAATCATGCTATTTGTTGAAAAGAGTTACTTGCTGTAGTGTGTGTGTGCCCTGAAGCGGTAGAAAAAGCAATTTTTAACTTCATGTAAGCAAACGCTAGCCTGGCTATGGTCTGCACGGTAGCTTTTACTTTTCTGGGTTATTGAACCCAAAGAAACAAAATGTATCTAAGCAAAAGATTGTGAATATGTGTTTCAACAATAGCTAAAACTAAGTATTTTTCTAGTCTAGCTATTGCTTTTTTTAATGTCTTTGGCTTATAAGCAATTGCTACTTTTATGAATTCGGCCTACTATGTCAGTAGTAAATCATTGGTATTATGAATTGTTTTTCATGTACAATAATATGACTGGCCAAACGTTGCATGTTTTGTAATAGGATATCAGTGATTCACTCTACTGACAGGGCGTAGGTATAAGGGACCACTTTAAAACTCAACCGGCGGTTGTTTGTGGGTTCTAGCTGGTTTGATCGGAAAAAACAATATCAAACCACCCAAAACCGGTCAGAACCACAGACAACCGCCGGTTGAGTTTTTATTTGTGTGTAATTTCAATAGAAAAATCAGTTTTTCGTTGTACCCAACACGCTATAACACAACGCCGCGTCATAACCCTAGATCCGATTTTATTTAAAAAAATAGGTCTTAAATTGAGCGCAAGGCTTGAAGGAAAAAAGAATTTTCAGCGCGAAAAAATAACAACCGGCAGGGATGTAACAAAAAGTGTCGGAGGGGGTCAGATTCTGACCCCTGGCTCTTTTAGGGTTAAAAGTATAAATGATTTGCTGGTCCTTACTCCTCTTGTATGACCCCAAAGACACCTTTACTTTTTTTGGAAAAAGTAAAAACAAATCGTACACATTCCGCAGTTAGTGAAATAAGAACTATTATCCTCGAATTAACTAACGAGCAACAAACATAGTCAATTAATATTTTTTCAAGTTTGTTTAAAGGAAACCACAAAATACCGATTGAGTTCTAGAGTTAGAAACTAGATAAACAGGTAGTATAAATGCAAATTAAACATCAACAATGTTTCGTTAATTTAAAAATCAAAATTGTGCACCTTTCAATACTTTATATCTTTTAGATGTTTAAATAAAAACAATATTTGCAAAGGGTTATGCATTCATACAAAAAAAATTCTCGTTAACCTGAAATGGGCGTATGAGCAGATGAGGTTAGAATAATTTTTTTTTTCATAAGAGATATAATATTCATAAGAGATTTCACATCAAGAAAGGGTCGGTAAAAGTGGTCTTATATAAGAATGACCTACTTTGCCGAAAATATATTTAAATAGGTTAAATAAATGGGTTAAATGCATATTGAATTCTGAACATGAATTACGGAATCCATTTGGGGGAATTGAAATTGGACACAATGCGTTTAAACAGAAATGTTTCCTTTCGTTCTCAGCTAAAAGGCGGGCCGTATGATTTTAAGGCCAAATTATGAACATCTGTATACACTTAGATTTACATTTAGTTAAGCAGTTATTACATATATTTTTCTGTTTTAAAAGATATATAACAACAATTATATCAAAAAATCTTTATGAATTGCTACTCAATATAGGATACACACGGTAAATAACGCCGGACCGGGACACCAGTGTCTCCCGGATATATCAAATAGAATTTTAAGTTAACATGATAATATAATTATCTGTGTTTAACGCTGTCTACGTCACACAATATTCAACGAAAACGATATTGAAAAATAAGACCAATATATCTACATGTAATAATTTCTTTTCAAGTTTCAATTTTTGGGTTTCTATTCTCTACATTCAATACGATTAGAGGTAAATTAATTTGTAAGATAAAAGATGGAAGAAATATCACCTAAATCCTCTTTTTATAGTTACTACAGTACATTTAGACGGGGTCAAAATGTTTGAAAGTCGGATTGTTTAATAATTTGCTACCATATTAAAGAGAAATAAGCAAGACTGTCCACCGATACCAATGACTTAATTTTAGACTTTTGGACCAAAGTTGTACCTTTCGCTGCGAGACATCACAATTCGTCCTACATTTATGATATGCTCTAAAATCTAAGCCATTTGTTTTTGAAACCCTCTTACAAGTTTTATCGTAATTATATTGACGTTTATATATGCGGTGTCTTTGATATTCTATCAAAGTTAATGATAAACTTGCAAATTGATATTATATGATAGAAATAGTTGAAGGTCATTATAATTGCGACCTAAATTGCGCATATGATATGTGTTAACAAACGCAAATTTTTAAACACATTAAGAATAAAATAATATGCTCATCAAATGCAACAAACCAAACCAATACATACGCTGTAGCTAAAGGTGCTTTGAACAAATTTCGAACCGTTTTATTTGCAGTCGATCTGTACTGGATTATAACAAGTCAACTACCAAATATTGTGAAATTTTTGATCGAAACCCTCAGAAAAGTGAAAAACTGCAGTTTTGTTTTATACACATGTTAACCATGGGTATGAATTTGTTATATGTTAGTACAGAGGTTAAGCTTTATTTGCAAAAAATAGCATTAATATAACAGATTGCAGATCAATCAAAAGAAATGTCAATTTTACATTGGATTTGCTAATCAAAACAAATTTAAGGTTTCAATTCCAGAGGATAGTATTTTTTGTTGCAAACAATAATTATTAATGAAAGGAAATCAAGATATTGAATTGATAATGAAACTTTGCATGCTTAGCTGCCATGTTTACTTCAATTACTAATAAAATCTCGAAATGTTTTGAAAAAAGACTTTGATGGTGCTGAACCTGTCCAATATAAATCGAAATATACAGACAATGAATTGTAAATGATATATAGAAACTACGAATACTCCAGACAACTGTATTATAATGTAACAACTGATTTTATGTGCATGAAATATAGGTATATTTGTATTATATAATTATATCAAAATATAACAAGCATATTTGAACAGTATATAATTATTGGATTTCTCTGAGACTTATAGAAAATAAATATGTAGATTTAACATGTAAATAATCATTTTTTTAAGTTTGGCAAATGCCACCAGTGAGAAGTTTATAAAAAGAAAGTCTCTGTACAAATAACTATCTCTTTTAATAAGATATTTATATATTGTTCTACAGATATCATATAACTTTCCCCCAGTTTCTACTGAGTAACTGATTTCAAATTAATCGGTGTTGATATTTTCATTTCAAAAGTTGAAGTAGATACTCAGAAAAATAAGTAAACACATTCTGGATGTCTCCTGGTAAACAGGCTTCCGCTTCATTCAGGCTGTTACAAAGCAAGTGGGACAATCAAGTACTGTTTTCCAGCGCTTCACATTTATCACAATTTTATTGAGCTGTCAATACCATGATTGAACATTACGTACGTGTTCTACAAAGGGTACTTGGTTTCTACGGCAACGGTTGAATGTTCCTACTTGTATTGTGAAGAACATTACAAAATGTCAACCGAGGTGTCGTTTATCTCATTCAGATATCTAATCACGAGAAACAAACGATCGATAAAACCTGAAAGTAGTTTATGCATTTATAAGCTCTGCCTTCCCGCAACCGGCAACCCGCAAACGCACTGAGTTCGTTTTAGAACATGCATGTTTGGGCTATTTTTGGTTCTACTATTTACTTCTGACAATTTCCGATTTCCAATGCACCCAAGTTTCGAGAGCGTGTACCATTAGGGTGATAGATCGTTTAAAACATAGCATGTTGCTTATGCGATAATTTTACGAACATCATAATGTTTCATCTTAGGGTTAAGGTGGCTTAGCACAAAAAATACCCGGTGTCGGACACGTGTGAGATGGTATCAGCGATGTTGGACACAACTTCAAGTATTTATCCCGGGATTTTGACGTACTGTCTGGCGTACTGTATCTTGTGCTTTAATAAAACGCCAACGGGTGTTATTTTTACAGTCACGCATAGACCATGCGCGTTACTCCTGATGGGCTGCGTATATGCGTAGGGCTCGAAACGCACAGTGCTTTTGCATTTTTAGCAATGACAAGTACTTGAACAATTGTTTGCTTAATTTTGCTTAATATAAAAAAGTAAGTCGATGACCATATTTTTATTACGTTTTCTTAAGAACAATGTAAGGACCAAATGCATATGTAAAAAAGGAGAGAGGGGAAAAAATAGAGCAGGTTTTTGATTTTAAAAAGTGGTAAAACATGGTGTTCTTTAAATAGATTCTTCTCAAAAAAAAAGTCTGTGACCCCCGTTTTGAACCTTTGCAATATTAATTTTCGATTGGCATTGGCATGTACGTATAATGATACCACTAATGGCGCCACAGTTCCAAATGTTTACAGTGAAGATTGGCATTGATCAAAACTATAAATGTAATGGTAAAAACCAAATTGAAGAATTTGTATCACATAGAACATTACTTACTCCTAAACTTCTCTTTATCTACGATATTATTATGTTTATTGAGTAATAACGCACTTAAGACGGGAATTATTGCTAATGGAATTCGCCAATATTCCAAGACCACATTGACTTTGATAATAAGTACATTGTATAACCTGTCTCTTTTATTCGTAAATCTTTACATCGACCGTAGTTAGTTATATGAAGCAAAATACTTTGAAAGAATCATTAATTAAATACAAGTAAGTATGACTTAACCTTAATCACCTTAATGGCCAGTTTAAATAGTAACTTTAAAATCAGAGAGAAACCGTTAATACGAAAAATGATTACATTGATTACATATATATTTATATATATTTTGTCCCTAATCTAAGGCATGAAGGAAACTCGTGCTAACATTAGTAGTAGTTTGTAAAATAGTTTTATCTAGTTACTATAAACAGACACTTTAAAGTTAAAGTGATCTACAACATTGATTTTGATGTAAGCATTATGAATCTACAGTTTCTTTTGTTCCCTTAAACAACCAACCCCTTAGTCATTGTAGCCTGTGCAATTGAAACGCAAAGTATGGTAGGGAATGGAAGTGATACTGGATGTTTAATGAAGTATTTACAATATATACTTGCATCTTCTGCGTTTTACTTTGAAGGATGTAAATAATGTAAACAGGAAACAAAATCGATTAAAGTAGACTTGGTAGACAATATTAAGTGTAAAACCATCAGATGTCTTAAAACTCTGCTAAAGTTACAATGTAAAAAAAACAATCAGTTACAATATAAACTAAACCCATATGCCACATAACGAGGCAAGTAAGTTGAAAACGAATTGTTCAATTTGTCTCCTTTAAATTGATGTGTATTTGAAGTAGCTTTCACACAAGCGAAACTTTCAAGCAGTATTCTGTTAAAATGTACATAACGAGCATCATGAGAACGTACACAAATTATTTGTACAAATGTTAGAGCGACTGAACCAAAGTACTTTGTAAAAGCTAGAACAGATAAGGAATCTTATTCCATTTTATGATTTTTGCATTAGGTGTGTTCATGGAGCTTTAATAAATCATCTTGATATTCTTTATTTTCAGGAGGCCAGTTCTTTCATGGAATAAGTGACCAATTGGTAGTAAAATCGACGCTTGCAATAGATTTTAGAAAAATTCCAGCAGTATTGATGTCAATAGAATGTCGTCTAAATATATATATTTTAGAAAAAAGGGTGACAAATAATCACGCTTGTAATCCTGAACTAATAAATGCAGTAAAATGATGAATCCCTTGGTAAACCTCAGAAAATATCTGAGTAAATTTACATTTCCATGTGAACACTGAAATCAATCAAGCTCTTTTTACCGTGGCAAAATAATTGTTCATTAATTTATTTTTTTATTCTAAATAAAACAAAGATAAGCAAATGAACGAAATAAATAATCAAGATTGGAAAAAGTAATTTGTAAAGGCACATATTGAAACTTCCATTTAATTTCTTACCAAAATGATTTAACACGAAAAAATCTTCAAAAATGTATCCACGCCTTTCCTCGTTTTATGGTTTAGCATGCTATTTGGATTTTTTTCTATTTTCGTAATCACCATTAGTATATTACTAAAACATCATTGCAAACGTCTCATGATGTCCTACATATTGTAGATATACATTGTATATTATACAGAATATCGGCAAACGTAGTAAATACCAGAACCAGGCGGTATCACGAATAAGTCTGATCAGTATTCATCTTGTTTTTATAGAAAATAGAATTTGTCAATATTTGTCACTAACGGTTAGATTCAATTTGCATAAATTCAAGATATAAAGAGACAGGTGTGTGACGTCATTGATTCTGGTTTTTATGTGTTACCATGTTTGCAAGACTGTGCTGAAAATGCATTTAGATGTCTTAACATTTTTACAAAGATTTTGAAAATGAAAAAAACAAACACATTATGACAGTTATGTTAGAATATGTTCTTCCACTTTAATAGCTGATTGAATAGTTGTCCTCTTATATTACAATTATAAGTGACAGTATACCTATATTTTTTTTTAAATACGATCGTTTATATGGGGGAGATGTAACAAAAAAACTCTCTCTAGCTCTTCATAGTTCAATGTAGTTTTACTCCAAAGGTTTAACACTAGTGCAACAAAATTGGTACAATTATGTTTCATATGCAAAAATTTCTAAGACAATTGGACAACTATTATGAGATCTATGGTTCAAAACGTGAGTAGAGTCAACGGGTGAGTTGGCGGGAGTGAGGTGCAAGATTGTGTCTTTTTGACAGAATTTTCCCATTTAATGGTAATGCGGAGGAAGCGGCCATTGGCTTGTACGTAAAATTGTGAAATATTACCAATCTTTTGAAACTCGTTTTGCTAAAAGTTGAAATCCCACATTTTCGCACACATTTTAATGAGAGACAAACACATCTGTTTATGCCAAAAAATAAAGTGCTAGCTGATGTATTAAATATTGTTTGATGAGGATAAACATTTTAATTTTCATGGTATTTCTACAACTAGTTTCAAGATTGGTTGATAATGCATGTACAATATACTTACAAATCCATTTTTCAATGATTTTTCTGAACATTTGTGACCTACTCCCACGAAACCCAGACAAAGTTAGGAAAATTCATTGACAATTCCTTTGTGTTCTATTGACTTGTGGCAAGTCCAATTAGCTGTAACTACATTCTGACGTCTTTGATTACCCAATTGTGTGCCTATAATCGTGTTTTGGTGGCCATTTTGGATCTCAGTACAGGCTTTATATTGGATTTGGAACATACTAACACCCTTATTAGGAAAGAAATATTCTAATTCCTACCCTAAAAGTAATTTTCCATCGATAACAATTACTTTACGATTATTTTGAAAAAAAATTGATGTTTTTCTTATTCAGTGGTTTTAAACACTTTTTTCTGACCAATGATCTAGGGTTGAACAACACATCTGTCTAACAACAATCCCAAGATCAAATTATAAATATCTGGTGTTTCTTTGAAGAAGATTGATCAAATTAAAATCATTTATCTTAAAAATACATGTTGTTCATTCCAGATGAATGATTAAATTAGATCACTCATCTTGAAAGAACCATAGGGTCTTGAATCTTTGGACTTTGGGATTCTTGTATATGCAAATTTGCTTTGTGACGCTCGGTATATTTGTACATGCATTAATAGCTTGACTTTGGAATATTTTGGTAATATTGTAGAGGCAAATTTGCTTTGTGACACTCGATCCGCGATATATTAAGAGAATGCATCTTCAGATGTAAATGTTTTTTATACTGGTGCATAGTCGAAGTACCAATTTTTGAGTATTCAAATCAAAAGCATTTTAATAAAGCGGAGACAAATTGTCTGACATCGTTTAAATCACCTTAGTCATCTTTTAAGTGGGTATAACGTTTCATTATTAGAATTGGCATTTCTAGCGACACAAAACGGAGAAAGGTGCGTGATATCTCAAGAAATAAGGGCAAAGTATCATTTCAGATATTCGGAGTTTACACGGTTTCTTCTTGCCTTACTTCTTTGGGGCATTTGATATCAACTTTGTTCAACTTTCTATTTAGGTAAAAGATTTGATTTCATATCTAATATTGTTTTACACATACCTAATAGCAGAACAAAATATAAATATTGCTTTAATTTCTAATCTTGCTACAGCTCAAATTCAATAAATATGGCATTAGTTTGATGAATTTAAGATTATTGTGTACTCCGCTGTCAATGATATAATTGAAAGAAAGATATTCTTCATTGCGTGCACTATATACTGTTCGTCAACTTTTGAAATGAAACAGTGTAAATTTCAGAACAATTCAATGATTTGATGTTTGTGCCATTAGTGTGTTGTTCTTAAAGGTAAATCAAAAAGATACAGTAAACTTGCATGCCTTTGTCAGGACTGAATAATAGGTTATTACAGATCTCTGGTAAATTGCCTGGATCAGTAATCACCCATGGCCACCAAAATCAACATTTTGCTCTAAAACGTCTAAATAACGGATTTTTTATCATTTTTTTTAAATTTGCTAATAAAGACAGGAAATGATAATTCATTCTAACATGCCCTGCAAGTGTTTGCCTAAGCACGCACGTATTTATTTGTCAAAATAGCGATTAAAGTTTTCCAGGCCCTCACCACCCTCCCCTTCACAACTTTGACGGCCTACCCTAGGTGATACTCCCCTAATTGTTCATTAAAATGACCACAAATTATGTAACAGATATTACCAAAATGACCAGAGTCAGTTGATTTTGCGGGGTTTTTTTTGCAGCGGGGAAAACCTTAAGGGGGTTGAACGTCTCCCCTATGCCTGGGTAGACGATGGGTAATGAAGTGCAACAATTCAACATTATAGCATTAGCTTGGGTTGATGTGAGGGGATTACGTAAGATAGAATAACCTTAATCTTTGAATCAAAACTGCCTAAGAAAACAAGTAACAAGTCTTTGGGGTATATGGTCAGGCATATAATTCATTCTTAGTCGATGCCAGGGCAAGGTCATTGTACTGCGTGTCCAAAATAAATATACAAATCAAATATTTTAAAATCTCGCTTGTTACTTTGATATATATTTGCCCGATTTTTTGAGCAAAGGTATGCTTGTCCTTCATCATATTAAAGCACTGAATATACCCGGTAGCTGTGTACAATACATTTTAACAGTATTTGACAGTATTTTACGTTGCCCGTAATCTGAGTTCAACCTTAAAAATAAATGTAATGCTGTATTCCAACAATTTCTTTTATTTATAGTGTACAAATTCTGTAATAATAAGGTTAAGTTACCATTTTATTACAGAATACGGTATTTTTTCTGGCAGTTGGATGCCAGTACCGTATTTTTACAGATTTTGGCATTTTTGCAGGAAAGTTCAGTGGCGTAGCCAGGGGTGGGCAAGGTGGGCGAAATGCCCACCTCAGAAATTTTTTGGAGAAATTTTGAAGACCTGGGAGAAAAATAAAGGGGGCAGGAAATTGCCTTTTTCCCATAAAATTACGACAATTACAGCTGAAAATTGCTAAAAATTAGGTTGAAAACTTCACAAAGCACAATATTTGGCGGTTTTTCTTGAAAAAACCGGCCGAGTCGGCCCCTTAGAACCCCTGTAAAGTCACTCGATAAATTCCATTGGAGAAATCTTGGATGGTTTGCCCATCCTTGGAGGAAGGCCTGGCTACGCCACTGGGAAAGTTACCGTCAGTAATGTAATAATACGGCAACGGCTTATTACAAAATACTTATATTAATGAAGGAAATACCGTTTAAATATAGCATTACGTTTATTTTTACTATCAAACTCAGATTACAGGCATATTCAATAAGTATCAATTGTTTGAAAGGCAATCTTATTCAAGTAGCATAATTAACAGAGTAAATGCCTGTTTGATAAAAAGATCAATAAAATATATTATAAGAAAAATTAGTTAAAATTGCATTTACAAGGCGACTTTGAGGCGGCCATAGGATATTTGGTACAAACGAGAATAAATTTGAACAATGACATTATTAACTCACATCAATGTCATCAATGCATGCTCTGTACTTAAATACACCCACTGATATACACAATGAACGACAAATAAAACAGAAAACACAAGTCTAATTCAATGGATTTCTTATGATGGTTGTATAATAGACAGAAGTAATAACCAGGTTTATGTGCGGACTATGATCATATCAAAATAAAATAAATGGTATATTAGATGATAAGAACACAGTATGGCTGATAGAAGGTAAATTTGACATATAACTTATCATTACGATAATCGGTGCAAAAGTTGGCAAATTACACCAGATGAATAAAAAAAGTTGTATATAAAATCGAGGTAATTATCTGTACAACACTAAACTATTCTAAATACCTAGTTAAAATATAATGCGTGCTCAACTTACTATCAATAAGACATTTATATTATTATATAGATATCATTAAACTCTTCCAAAGATTATTAATGCTGCCAAATGGTTGACTAATCATATCCAGTTTATCAATGTTGACGTTTTTATTTAAGAAGTAGGTACTCAAAATAAGAACATACATTCTGCATGTCTCCTGGTAAATACGT
Source organism: Ophiothrix spiculata (assembly GCA_000969725.1). Taxonomy (NCBI): domain Eukaryota; kingdom Metazoa; phylum Echinodermata; class Ophiuroidea; order Amphilepidida; family Ophiotrichidae; genus Ophiothrix; species Ophiothrix spiculata. The sequence continues at coordinate 4,740 of JXSR01S027891.1, read as the reverse complement.
AGGCTTCCGCTTCATTCAGTCAGCTACAAAGAGGGTAACACAATCGAGTACTGTTTTCAAGCGGTTTATATATATCACAACTTTATTGAACTGTCAATATAATGATTAAACATTACTTAAGTGTTCCTCAAAAGGTACTTGGTTTCTATGGCAACGGTTAAATGTTCCTTCTTGTTTTGTGATGAAACAATTAAAGATGTCAAGCAAGGTGTCGTTTTACTCATTAGAATATATTCTGATCATTGAGACACTTGATAAAAACGTACAAAAATGCATGCATGTTATCATGAGTTCTGGGCTTTCGAAACTGCGTGGACGTAATTATTTAAGATGGTATTTTAGAATCTACGGTTTTAGGATTATTTTTGACCCTTATGTTGACTCGTGGCGATAATGTTTAATACGGAATAAAGTATAATAATACAATTATGTCTTTGTGTATTTCTGCCATTTGAAATTTGGAACTGCTTTAAAAAGTCTATCCCGGTGTAATGAGACTGAGTGTCCCCCATAACCAGGAGTCCGGGTCTAGTTGAACTACACGGAATAAGTCGTAATCGATGATTTATTGATCGCACATATACAAGTACGTTCTACACAATTTAATAGTAGCTAGGACATTTCAGTCACACCGGCACGGAAAACCGATATTTTGATTTATATCAATATTTCGAGATATTTTTTACCAGAGGTGCCGACAGCGGCGGGCTTCAGAGGTCAGATGATGTCGGAGGCTACAAAGATCGTGACCTAAATTTAATGAAAAGTCAAAACATCACGAATTTCCGATTAACG
>JXSR01S027890.1:0-12105 GCA_000969725.1 Ophiothrix spiculata | reverse complement strand
CCTAAGTGGAAGACAACCCAGGGTTAGGTAACCCGGGGTTGCCTAACCCTGGGTTGACTATCATGTGGGTATTTCCACCGCTGCATATAAATATATATATATATATAGCTATATGCAGCTGTGGAAATACCCACATGATAGTCAACCCAGGGTTAGGCAACCCCGGCCTAACCCCGGGTTACCTAACCCTGGGTTGTCTTCCATTTAGGTTATATATATGTAGAACATACTATTACTAGTATGTTTTTATATATATAGCTATATGCAGCTGTGGAAATACCCACATGATAGTCAACCCAGGGTTAGGCAACCCCGGGTTGCCTAACCCTGGGTTGTCTTCCACTTAGGTTCTATATGTAGAACATACTATTACTAGTATGTTGTTTTTATATATATAGCTATATGCAGCTGTGGAAATACCCACATGGTTGCACAACCCTGGATTGCACAGCCCTAGGTTGTCTTCCACTTAGTGTTTATACTGTATACGTAGAACATATTACATTATACTACTATTAAACAGGCCTAGGTTTAAAATATATCAACTGACTATGATTACCCTGGGTTGACAAATGAACTTCATTAGCAACTTCAAGTTGGTAATTACGCAAGTAAAGATCACCAGGGTGAACAGCAGCACCCGTTTGATATTTGGCAGGTCAAAAATACAAAAGCGGGCAATCAGCTGTGTGGATTTCAGCTCTGGTCCAGAGCGATGTATATTTCTATCACGATCAGCTAGCTAGCAATTGTAGCATCATAGTATAATGAACGGAATGGCCTAATGACCAGCCAGTTTATATTATTTCCTCCCGCCATTTATGTGTGGAATGCCCATTATACTGTTTGACAAATGAACTTCACTAATAACTTCAAGTTGTTAGTTCAACTGATTATGATTACCCCGGGTTGACTAATAAACTTCATTAACAACCTCGAGTTGTCAATTATGCAAGTAAAGATCATCCAGGGTGAACATTGTACAACCTGCTATACAACAACTGAGTACATTATGAATACCTGCTTTGCACTACTAGCAATAGTATGTTCTACGTAATGGAACCTAAGTGGAAGACAACCCAGGGTTAGGTAACCCGGGGTTGCCTAACCCTGGGTTGACTATCATGTGGGTATTTCCACCGCTGCATATATATATATATATATCTGTTTAGAATTGAAATCGTGTTAAAACGTCATAAATGTCATTGTGAAAGAGTCCGAGTTAATTAGCACTCCATCTTGGGTAAGTTCGCCACAGTGCCAACTCACCCCGTGTAGTAGGGGGCCAACTCGCACCGTAGTCCCTGTTTTGACTTAACCTTGTGGTATACCAACAAAACAAAGGATAAAGGGGATTTGATCTCATGACATGTTGGACAAGTACCATAACCTGTGATCAATGATAGTGATGAAGTAATATCTAGTACAAAATTACGTTTGCTAAAAAGGTTCACTGTAACTCAAAAACTCGTTTTACTGATAACTCGAGCAAAGAGATGACCTGGGTTTTGTAAATTTTATGGTAAATTTGATGCATTATATATGACCAAAAATCACCAGTATCATAATTCTCCCTAGGTCACGTAAGTAGAAACACGTGGTGGGCCAACTCACCCCGAAGGCCAACTCGCCCCACCGTCCCATACATAATTTGTCACACTTTCTCTCTCCATTTACCATTTAGAAATTAAAATACAAGGCAGTCCACTGAAAATCTGGCAATAAAAATTAGCTGCAAATCGATGATGAAATGTCTAATTACTATAGTGAATAACAGCAAAATGAGATCGATTGACCGTGATTGTTGCACTTCCCGGCATAAGTGACCTTCGAAACTTGATGTATGGTTAAACACTTATGAATGGATGCGTTCTATGTCAAAAACGAAATTCTATCTTTTCACCATATATTAACTTTGTAACTTCAAAATTGTAATTCCCCGGGCTTCATTCACGACTTTCTGCTCTTTTTGCTAGAGCAGCCCACAATTAGTGTCGACGTCTGATTTTTTTTATAGAGAGAGAGGGATACGATTACGTGGTTTGTGTATTGAATTCCTTTTTTCGCGATCGAAATAGGCTTACATAACTCTTTAGATACATAATGCTTTTAATACACAAATTCATTGCATAAAAATATCCTTGAGACCGCTGTACCTTCATAATGACTTGTTAACAAAAATATCTAAATTAAAAAATTAATATATCTTGTAAACTTCATCATTTATCATTTATATTTATTGAATTTTAATTAGATGTACGTGTCTAATCATGCTTGTGTCATTATTGTTTAATACTCGACGCAACGATTACGTATGTCTAATAGAAAAGCACGCTATACAATATCTGTGACGTATATCTAAAGTAAGATATACGAGCGTCTTTACAAAACCTGATACTTATTTTCCGAATATGCCAGATGGTTGTCATTATTGTGTAATAGAAAAACACGCTATATCTATGACATATATCGAAAGTAAGATATAAGAGCGTCTTTACAAAACATTCCATTACACCTGATACTTTTGTTTCGAACATGCCAGAGGGCTACTGCAGAAGATGGACATCAAAAGAAGATTCTCTTTACTCATTTTACATTTGGGTAAGATAGTCCTCTTTGTTTGGTGAATTTCAACAAGTTAAACGAGCTTGGTCCGATTTTTCAAAATTTACTTTTCAATGTTTAAGATGACCACTAAAAGAAGTCTAAGTTTAAAATCTCAGCTGAATTGGTCAAACCGTTTTAATTTTATAGGTAATTTTGTATTTCAGAGCCACCTATACATTACTGTTCTCCAAAACAGTATTTTGGTACCAAAATCTCAAAAAGTTGAAGCGATTGGACCATGCTCCTTTAATGTAAAACAACAACAAATTTTCTGGTCTTCCCGTAAAATTTGACGAGAGATTCCTGTAATAATACATGGCGAAATTATTTGATATTTTTATTAGTCATCGAAAAAATGGCCCGACCGTACCGGGACTCAAAACGGGAACCTTTGCATTGAAGATGGACGATTTGGAGATATAGCACAAAATGTAAAATTAATTGTTATACTTATATTTAATTTCTTGTGTATTTACATAACAGCCTCATCCCCACGGTTGCATACTTTCTTTTGCCTCTCAGGAGAAAACAAGACACAAGCTAAGGTTGAAACCTTGTACAATGCATTTCAGGGGGCAAGGTCAATCAGTTGAAGTAAATAATACACATCATAAAATAGGAAGCTACACCTTTCACCAGGTTCGTTTTCGCAAAATGGGTGAATTATTTCATTTCAACAGAACCAAAAGGTTTTAACACTTACCTGACAGTTTTACTCGCCAATCCAGTAAACAATCAGTTGGTGAAGAAGTGCCAAAGTGCTATATATGGAAACCGATAGCGGAGCTCATTTCATTAGGGAATCTTTCTGGATCCGCAAAAGGGGCACTAAGATCATGAACCGTGACGAGGGGGCACATTTTCTTAGTCACTTATATGATTTCCTCCTGATGTCGTCATCAAGTCTCGACGTACGTCATATCAGTAGTCGAAGTAGGAAGATGGATCATTCCGAAAAAGTTCGTCGCCCATGACGGACGAAACTGTCAGGTCAGGGTTAAATACCTTTTGGTTCTGTTTAAATTAAATATTTCACACATTTTGTAATAACGAACCTGAAGAATTTATTTAATAATGAAAAAAAAATGTTAAAAAAAATTATTTTTCTGTTCTATTTTTTCCATAAAGCAATATATAACACCTCCTTCGGAAAGGTTTGTTTTTTTGGCCCATACCCTGATCCACAACGCAATGGTGAAATACGTTGGCTCCTGCCGTACACAAATGAAACCCGTTGTACTTGTACTACGTTTACACTTTTGAATCAAATGAACCCTTGTGGAATGGATGCACTTGTGATACCAGCTATCCCAGATCGATTTTACATAGATGATTATTTGCTGCTTTTACAGAAGAAAAAGAATGAATTAAAAGATTTACTACAATGTAATAGTGAGATTTGTAAGTGATAGAAAATGCTTAATTACATACGTGAGAACATAATTCGTAAGACCCGGTGAAGACTCAAATATCGTATAGAATATTTTGCTTAGAAAATTCTATGACGACGAAAAAATGACGTAGGTCATCGAATAAAACTGTATATTCTATGCTGACGACAAAATGACGTACTAGTAGTAGTAGGTCATCGAATGAAACCTGTGTAAGCAAAATATTCTATACGATAGTGGAGTCTATCATCACTCGCACTACATTGCTAGGGACGAAGATGGTAGACATTTATTTTTGAAAAAACTAGAAAAAATACTCAATACTTTTTATCCTTAAGTTTATCAAGAGAAATCTTTTTCTTTATTAAATTTAATATATAGTAAGATCCGAAACCGAAGCCCAAACATCTTCAGTACCATCTACTACTATTGGACACCAAACACCTTCCGCAAGCTCAACTACCGGTAACAAAAACCCTTCAGAAAGTTCTACTGCCTTCAAGGACCAAACATCTTTAGAAAGTTCAACTATATCTTTGGATCCATCATCTCCCGAAACGTCAACTTCTCCCGGTTATCAAACCCTTTCAGAAAGGTCTATTACTACCGGAGAACAAACAACTTCGGTAGGTTCTAGCATCCCGGTTAATCAAACACCTACAGAATGGAAGTCCACCGTTGATCAAACACCCCCAGAAAGGTCTACGACTTCTCGGTATCAAACACCTTCAGAAAAACCTACTTCTGTCAGAGACCAAACCGCTTTAGAAAGGTCTTCTACGACGGCCAACCAAACGCCTACAGAAAGGAATGCTATTGTTGAACATGCACTAACTGACATGACTAATCATGCTAATACTCCAGGAGGTCAAACAACAGACAATCCTGCTACTCCCAGAGACGAAACAACTTCTGGAGATCAAACTGCTTTAGCAATTTCTACTACTGCAAGTGATCAAGCAGGTATGTGTTCCATTATATATAATTAACGGTTCATTTACTAATAGTTCCAGGATCTTGTAGAATTCATTTTACCCTATAATTATAAGAGTCTTGCAACGTGGATATTTTAAGCTAATGTCAAGTGCTGTTGATATTGGGGTTTTCTTTGAATATATGTGACCCGTAGTATCAAAACATTGCATTTGTCGGTACCTACGTGTTTCTCATTTCGGGACGCCGATAACACAATGTAATGTCATACTTGATGATGAAAGCTCGTGTGGTCTAGTGGAACAGTGCAGGATTTATGAATCAGTAGGTCGGGAGTTCGAGCCCCGCTACGGCGAACGGGTTATGCCCTTGGGCAAGGTATTTAAACTCGATTGCTTCGTCGACCCGAACGATATTGGGGAGCTGTTATAGGGAACATTGCAATATACCCTGGAGAAAATCGAGTACAATTCTAGTATAAGATTGGAATGTACACATTTGGAACATCATTCTAGTAAACGATATTGGGGAGCTGTTATAGGGAACATTGCAATCTACCCTGGAGAAACTCGCGAACAATTCTAGTATAAGATTCGAATGTACACATTTGGAACATCATACCTCAGTAAAGATCCACTAGAGTTGTACTCGATTTCTACCAGGGTAAGTGCCGATAGGATGTGTGCATCGGCCATGCAGCCATCCTAGTTGAAGCGAAATGAATGTGACGGTTTCCTGATGACAACGTAATAAGAACTGGCGACAGCGCTTTTCATCTGGATAAATGAACGCATTCCAGAAGAATGGTCAAAATCTATCATTCTTACCGTGCCCATGAAGGGAGACATCACCAAGTGTGAGAACTACAGGACCATCAGCCTGATTAACCAGAGTGGTTTGAAACAACTATTGGCGTGCGCCAGGGATGTCTTCTATCACCAGACCTCTTCAGCCTATTTCTTGAAAACATCTTAGCTGAAGCCTTTGAGAGCTGTAAAACTTGGGCATAAACGTAGATGGCTACAAATTAAAAGACCTTCGTTTTGCTAATGATATAGCTCTCATCGGTGACTCAGAGGATGATCTGCAAACCTTGAATGAGCAAGTTCATCATGTTAGCAAGATATATGGGATGGAGATCAGTATACCTAAAACAAAAGCTATGGTATTCTCTCGAGATGACCAGCCCCCAGTAAAGATCCAGCTTTATGGTACGCCAGATTCAAGTATTTGGGAGTAACACTAACACCATCAAACGACTCCACCAGCGAAATCAAAAGCAGATTATTATTTGCATCAACAGCACTAAGGAAATTACAGAGAGTCTGGAGTGATAAAGACATCTCACTCTCCACAAAATTACGGCTTGTTAATACACTTGTCAACCCAGTACTTCTGTATGGCTCTGAAATCAGGACCATCAAAGAGAATGACATGAAGAAGTAAGAAGCATTTGAGATGCGATGCTACAAAAAAATCCTTAATATCAGCTGGAAGGATAAGATCCAGAATGAAGAAGTTCTGTCAAGAATATCCTCCTGCCACTTTTAACCAAAAAGGATCATAGCTCGTATCACTGTCTCGCAGCTGAAAGGATTTGGTCACTTGTGTAAAATGAACAACATCCGGGACAACATCTACCTACCCAAACACATTCTTATGGAAACTGTCACTGGCACAAACAGACAGGGAAGACCAGGGAAGAGATGGGAAGATGACATCACTGTTGGCACAACCTTCCACAAGGCATATATGGAAGCACAAGATAGGAATAGATGGTCTGAGTTTGTTCGAGGAGCCAACGTCCTATGGGACATGGTGCATAGATAGAAAAGGCATTATTATTAATATTATTTTATGGATTTATTCACATTGTGATGCCCATTTTAAACAATTGGTCATCAGTGAATAGAAAAAATTAATTTGGAATAACTTGGTGTTATTGGTTTCTTGCAATGAGAAACATGTATGTTCCGGTGAGTGGCGTGTTTTGATATGACAGGTCACACGTTGAAGTATGTTGAAGTTAGGCATACTTTTTAAAACAATAATCGAGAAAAAAAATAAGTCAATCAAATTATAGATATTTACTGGATATGTAAATGTACCAATAAACAAACTTAAAATAAAAGATACTCTCAGTTGAGTTGTGCAATTATTGAAGAAGTTGGCTATTTGCACCATGTAAGAATACTTCCCTGTTTAAAAAAAAGTAAAAAGCTTATTTATTTGTGTTTTTACATACTTTTTATTTTGCCTTTATGTATAGTCAATAAACAATGCAATAACCCTGTTGCTCTTGGAATGGGAGACGGGTCCATTCAAGACCACCAGATAGAAGCATCATCAACATACAACACCAATTTCAAGGCTGCAAATGCTAGAATTGGCAACCCAGTCAGTCAATATTGGGCACCTAATTCTGGTACCAACCTCAGTAGTCACTGGATTAAAGTTGATTTAATTAACGAACACATCGTTACATCGATACAAACGAAAGGTGGTTCGTCTTCCGGTGCAGCTAAAGAGTGGATTCAAACCCTGTACATTCAATATGTGCCGACTGGTGGTACAGTGACATACATCATGGACGGTTCAACCCCAAAGGTATTGTATTGTATATATTTTTATATTCAATCAATTATTTAGATATTATGGTTTATAAAAGTAAAATGAACAAAAGATTACCCAATCTTTTCCACCGTGAGGACTTCTGTCCGATCCAATTGTTAAAATAAAGTTGCGACAATTCTCGAGTTCAAATATTGAGTTTACGACAGTAAACAAAATAGTTAACAAAATTGTTTCTTATTTTTGTTAAATTAGCATATGTGTAAATTGTAATTCCTTTTCATTGCGTCTACCCGTCCATGTAATCCTACTGTGAAGTCTTTTCATATTTACAAAAGATTTGTACGTAGCGAACTGACAATTTTGTAAACCCATTACAAACGATTTACAATTTGTAATGCTACCGACCGTGAAATTCAGGTTTTGTAATCGGCTAAAGGAGAACAATAGAAACGCGGTCATTTTACGAGAGAAAATGTTAACAGAAGTGCAATTTAACGGCACATTTCGTTCACACAAAGAAAAAAGTTTAGTCGTTAACAAATTTGTAAATTGGTTGAAAATATCAACCACATTATTTGAATTATATTATTTGAATGGGTGTTTATAGTTCTTTCCGAGGTGCAAAATACTCTGTGCAACAAGTCTTTGTGATTACATTAATACAGTAATAGCGAGTCGACGATTTAAATAACATCATGAGTATCGAGGTATGCAATACCGCTTGACACCTTGGTATACTATGGATTAGTGTTATTATTTTCGACAAATAATTACGACGGATTACCATAGATTATATCTTGTCAATGGTGACTAATTTTTGTAATAATACGAAGTTGCATTTATATGCAAATTTTCAATTGTTCCCCTAACAAATCAGTAGAGTTTGTTAACTAAAACTCCAACTAAAAGCCTGCTTTTTTATTGTTCGGAACCAACAATTTGTTAACAAAAACGTAAACTAGAGAATTGAACTCGATAAATGTTTAACCCTTTATTAGGCCAACAAAATAAATTGTTTGGTTGTCCTCCACAACTTTTTTGAGCAAGTGCGGGCGGGCATATTTATTTTTTAGATTTTTTTTAAAGCTACACGAAATTATGGCCTCTATAAAGATGCAAATAAGTCTACTCTACTGAATTATGGTCTCTATAGAGTTGCAAATAAGTCTACTCTACTGAAAAATCTCTTTATACAAGTTTAAAAACAGAATTAAAATGTAAACAAAATGAAAACAACAACTTGAAAATTATTTTCAAAAGATCAAAATTCTCAAATGAAAAAAAAAACTTTTTTGGAAATCTGAAAAAATAGGCGCGGTATATTTTTGTGCAGTAAAAAAAAATCGAAAAATAGGGGCGGTTGGTGGAGGACAACCAAACAACTTTTTTTGGTTTATAGGTGGCCATAGTTATGTGATCTTGCTTGAGCTATAGTGGATATTTTATTCTAACTACTGAACTTGGTAAAAAAAAAACCCTCCTTCTCCAGAACGTGGCATCAATTTTCGTCTCCTTGTTTCCTTGGGCAAGAAACTTTACTCTACTCTCTCCGTGGTTCGGAAATTATGTAAAGCCGTTGGTCCCCTGTACGATAGACTCCTTCATGGGGTATGCATGTCATGCAAGTACAGTGTATCATCGATTGAGTGATTGATTGAAAACTCATTAAGGGGTTATTCTAGGTCAAACAGAGATCAAGGATCAAGGAAGACACTTTGACTACCATCATCTACCTTGTAGATCGGCACCTTCGTTCGTGATCTGAGCATCGTGATCTCAGCTCGAAGGGTCAAGGACCCAAATGGAAAGCTCGCAGAATCAATGTTGCTGTAATTAGATTCATTTGAGATAGTATGATATGAATTTCAATGTCAAATTCCTTCGCAAAAGTGCTTTTCAGATGTTGGGTTCATTATATAGACCCCTCCCTGACCTCTACCGGGCATGTGAAATCTTGACCACTCAAGTATTCTTAATCTTGTTTCTGTAATCTCCACAGACCTTTGCAGCCAATTCCAATGCCGATACTGTAGCCGACATTGTTTTACCTGAGCAAATTGTAACCAAAACATTACGCATCCGACCAGTAATTTGTCATCAATGGTGTGCACTCCGTCTAGAGATTATCGGGTGCAAGATTAATGGATAGGTTTTTTTAATTATTATTATTATTATTTTATGTTGTAAGATGGGTGTAATGAATTCGTATTCGTAATTAATACGGTATGTTATGGAGTTCAACTTGAAAAGTAGGTGTAGTGAGGTGAGGTGAGGTGATCACGTTTTAGACACATCAACTCTTCCTTGTTATTTTGTCCGATAACAGTTTTTTTACATACAAAACAAAAAATAAAATATCACAAGAATTAATATATACATTTTTTTACTATCATGTTAAACAGTTTAAAAAGGTAATTCAAAAGATCAATCTCTTTCAGGAATTTAAGCATCTTTGAAGGTTGTATCTCGACAATTTACTCATACTTTGAACGTCATAATATTTAGATCGGAGTTTCGAGTAAATATATTTGCCCTCGTACTTCAGCGGCAGAAAATCGAAAATTACCATTTAGGGGACAGTTGATTGCTTTTACTTCAAAAATCTCATGAAACGTTCAAAGTCAAATGTCTTTCACTTATGTACCACCTTAAAATTTATCTCCGATTTTCAACGCTCACGGAGCTCAACAAATACAAAGTGTCAGCATAATTAGAGGGTTTGACGTCATATCATACTCACGTACAGCACCATTTTCATGGGCCGGTACACCGGCAAACAAAAAGTCCCGTCATATTACAATCTTTTCGCAGTATCAAGCCATCAGATCACAGCTAATGATAACAGGAATATACAGTAGGCTACATTTATTTAGTTTAATTTTCAAGTCATGATTTGAAGTCAATCACGAGTTGCAGCCAATTTTGATGTCTTGTTTACATCACAAACTATTCCGCGCTCCACCAAGATGGCGTCGAAACGGTCTGCGTGTATGGTGCGTATCGCGTCGTGCAACCCTCTATAGAAAGGACTCTCCGAATATGGAAGGAATTGGACTGTCGATTTCAAACATAACAGGAAGGAGATAGACCAGTTTCGTATGTCCCATAATGCACCGCAAGTACCGTAAATACGGGCATTTCTGCGCAAACGACCATATTACTACGCTGTGCACATATGACGTCATTTGCGCAGAAGGTAATAATATGTGATGACTCACCCCGAAAAGGGGGACTTTGTGACAGTACACTTTTCAAGAAACAAGTGAAAATAGGGAGCAAAAAATAAGGAAAATAATAAGAATCAATTTCAACAAGTAAGGTGTCATTTTAAAGCTTGGAAAATGCTACAACAGATTAAATGATACAATCAAAATTGATATCATCTGCAAAGTCCCCCTTTCGGGGTGAGCCATCACATATGGTCAACTGATCGTTTATGGTACTTTCAAGATGCATTATGGTACATACGAAAGTGGTCTATTAACATCAACCTCCTAGCTCTGGCCCATCTTCCACACGGAGCTGCTCATTTATGAAAACATGCAAACATTCAATCACCTGTAATATACGTATTTTTTTCTTTTCTTAAAAACCCTCAATATTAAAAGAAACTCAGTTTTTTTCAATAGCTACATTTTAAATTGTTTTAAACATTATTAAACCCCTCATTGAAGAGTCTAAAGTACAAGTATTTAAACACAAATGTCAACCCAGTACGGAATTTTCTACACTAATTGACATTGTTAGGATAGCATCATACTTTACTTTGACTGAAAATCACTTTCGTGAAAGTCGTCAATGAAAACAATTTATGAACAAGTGTTGAAAAATATCCAAGAAAGTTTCCTTTAAATTTATCAGTTAAAGGGATCAAAAAAGGGAAAAAAAACCAAAAATTGCTCAAGCATGAATTTTGGCATCCTTTCAGATTCTTAAAGTACACGTTCCCAACTACCAGTTTCATCAGGAAAATTGCATATAGGCCTATACCCAACTTGAAACTCATGCTGGGGATCTACCTAACTACCTCGTCAATTTACGCAAGAGCAACCCTTCACAAGATATCATCACAGTCCGATTTTTATTGCTCGCGCGCAGGCGTGCGAGCTATAGTATTTACTTCTGAGATGTCAATGGGGAAATTTCTGATTTTAAAGGAAGCATGGAAATATTTAATACCGACCGACTTCAGTTGAGTTGTATTGATCTCAGTAGCAATAGGAATATTCAAAGTATGACAACCTGTAATAAAGAAAATATAAAATTTGAGTTCTGTCTTCAAAATTGTGTAGTATTGAGCACAAAGTGGTTTCATTTTTGGGTAGAGGCTGACATTGCACATGCGTAATCTTGAAAATGCGATCCCTTACCTACCCCACTGAGTTATACACCTTGAGGGGAGAAACTCTGCATACATTACAATGCATGTACGAGTACGGGACGGTTCGCAAGGTTCAAGGTTCAAGGTTCATTTATTATTTCCCTATACATATTTTATAAAACACAATATGATAAAAACAACAAATATATATGGAGGAGTGGCTGGGAGGCCAATAAGGCATGTAAATAGTCCACCCCAATACAAGAAATTACAAATCAA
>JXSR01S027889.1:19405-32514 GCA_000969725.1 Ophiothrix spiculata | reverse complement strand
AGCTCGACCAATAAATATGGGCTCAATCGATCCAATTTTATACCATTATTATGTTCTGAGCTGTCCGATTTCCAAAAAAATCGGACAGGGATATCGGACAGAATACAAAATATCAGATTTTGAACATAATAATGATAAAATTGGATGGATTTTTTCGCATGATACTCGTACTCAAAGATATTGGTCTCGCTATGAGTTTTAGAAATATCGAGCTCGACGCTGCGCGTCTCACACGATATTTCGTAAACCTCATAGCTCGATCAATATATATTTGTATCATACTCAATCCATCCAATTTTATATCAATATTGATGAATTCTACCAACACGTATAAGAACATTCATTTGTGCTAAAAACACATTTTTACTGAACTAAATACATACTTTGCAATGCCTTATAGCATACTTCTACTTCTACTTCTACTTCTACTTCTACGCTTATCCTCGTCAAAGCCTTTTCAGAATCTAGATGAGCTCTCTGGTCCTAGAGAGATGATATACTTTTGAAGGTATAGTGACTATGCACACTGGTCCTAGAGTAGATGACGTATTTTGACATACGGTCACGGTTACAGCGGGGGAGCCAGGACCACATTCTCTGCACCCCCAGAAGTCAACCAAAACAACTTTTTTAGGTTCATTATATGACCTTCAAACACAATTCAGATGTTCCCAAAAATAAAAACTGGCCTCAGGCGAGAAATCCAAGATGACCGCCAATTCCTGCCAAACTTATATTTGCATTATAATTGATAATGGCCTAGTAAAAGTATATTGTAAAACACTTTATGTTCAAAATTATTATAGCAAAATGGCTTCTGGGGCTATATATAACAAATACATCTGACTCTAAATTAGGCCTCAAAAATATGTTTGTTTGCCCTGTATACGCGACCGATTCTAAAATGCCAAAAATTTGGGTCGGGTATTTTAGCAGTATAAAGTCACATTTAGTGGTATAAAATGCATATTTCCTTTAAGTAAGGACCCACAATCTTTGATTAATACCTGCATTGCTTGGTATTCGCGATGAAATCCATGGAATGAGGTCATTCTTTGAAATATATTTGCAGAGTGAAAAAAAAAAAGATCAACCGACCGACCGACCCCAAAATTTAATTTTTTCCACTGGAGGGCAAACATAGCATTTATTTTTTAGGCCTTATGTCATACGCATATTTCAAATTCAAGATGGCTGCCGAAATGGCCGGGAACATAACTGATTTTCATTAAAATCGACCAAAACAGCCTTAAACTGTCTGGTATCAATCTACAGGGAATAATAACCTTTTAGGGTAACAACAAGATTCTTTGTCCCCTAATTATATTGTAAGCTTGTATCAAAATCAAAATGTCACCTGTTCTGAGATTTAAAATGGCCGCCAAAATATGTTTTATGCGCAAAAATGTTTTAGAGGCACTTTAAAACAGTATCAAAAATACCAAATGTTCAAAATACTCCATTTGAAACGGCTTTGAGGGTAACAATAGTAGCATTTATTTTCAACTAAGTGCGTTATCATGTTTCAAATCCAATATAGAGCCTGCTTTGAGATCCAAAATATCTGCCAAAATACGATTTTAGGCACAAAATGGGTTAAAGTTGCTTTTAAACGGTATCAAAAACACCAATTGCTATTGTTCAAAATATTCAATGGGAAATAGCTTTACGGGTAACACTAGTAGCAAGTTTTTCAAATAAGGGTATTGGCATGTTTCAAATCCAATATGGAGCCTGCTTTGAGATCCAAAATACAAAATGAAATATCTGCCAAAATACGGTATAAAAACACCAATTATTTGTTCACAATATTCAATGGGAAATAGCTTTGAGGGTAAAATAGAAGCATTTCTTCTTCATGTTACCATATTTCAAATCCAATATGGTGCCTGTTTTGAGATCCAAAATAGCCGCAAAAATACGATTTTAGGCACTAAAATGGGTTAAAGTTGCTTTTAAACGGTATTAAAACACCAATAGTTCGGAATATTCAATGGGAAATAGCTTTGAGGGTAATAGTAGTAGCATTTCTTCTCCATGTTACCATGAGCCTATTTTGAGATCCAAAATAGCCGCCAAAATACGATTTTAGGCATAAAAATGGGTTAAAGTTGCTTTTAAACGGTATCAAATACACCAATTAATTGTTCAAAATAATCGGTGGGAAATGGTTTTGAGGGTAACAATTAGGGTGTTAGCATGTTTCAAATACATATGGATCCGGTACTGAGATTCAAAATGGCTGCCAAAATGTGTTTCCATGTACAAAATAGGGTTAGAGGTACTTCCAAATGGTATCAAAAACATCAAATGTTCAGAATAATTATAGAAAATAGTTGTGTAAGTAACAATGGGATATGGAGCCTCAAAATGGCTGCCAAAGTATGTTTTTATGTTCAAAATAGGGTTAGAGGCACTTCCAAATGGTATCAAAAACATCAAATGTTCAGAATAATTATAGAAAATAGTTGTGTAAGTAACAATGGGATATGGAGCCTTACTGAGATCCAAAATGACCACCAAAACATCATTTTATGCTCAAGAATGGGTTAAAGTGACTTTGAAACCATGTCAAAAACACCGCATGTCCAAAGTAACTGATGGAAAATGGCTTTTAGAGTAACAATAAGAATATTTCTTCTCTAGTAAGGTTGTTAACAAGTTCCATATCCAATATGGAGCCTGTACTGACGTCCAAACGGCCGCTGAAATACGGTTTTTCCCAAAAAAACTGGGTTAAGATGAGTTTCAAATGGTATCGAAAACACCAAATGTACCAAATAATAGATGGTAAATAACTTTTATGGTATAACAATAGCTAGATAAATTTCTTCCTATATAATGTTGTTTGCATGTTTAAAATCTATGATGGAGCCTGTACTGTGAACCAAAATGGCCGCCAAAATACAATTTTATGCAAGAAATGGATATAGCGACTTGAAACTTGATCAATATGATCAATATTGGATTTAAAACGTATTAACAACCTTATTTGGGTAGAAATACTCCCTTAGTTATCTGCAAAGCCATTTTCCATCAATTATTTTGAATATTTGGTGTTTTTGATATGGTTTCAAAGTCACTTTCATGCATAAAATTGTATTTTGCCGGCCATTTTGAATCTCTGTACAGGCTGCATATTGAATTTGAAACATGCACCCTTATTTCAAAAGAATCGTTACCCTCAAATCCATTTCCCATCGAATGTTTTGAACAATTTGTGTATTTGATACTGTTTTAAAGTGCCTCTAACCCATATTTGCGCATAAAAACACATTTTGGTGGTCGTTTTGAAGATCAAAACAGGCGCCATTTTGATTTTGATGCAAGATTACAATATAATTAGGGGCAAAAGATCTTGTTGTAACCCTAAATGTTATTTCCTGTTGATTATGTATGATATGAGGTAGTTTAAGGCTGTTTTGGTCAATTTTAATGAAAATATGCTTATTTGGCGGTAATTTTGGCAGCCATCTTCAATTGAAAATATGCATACGACAAAATTTAGAGTAAGATGTATTTGTTATAGGTCCAGAAGCCATTTTCCTATAATAATTTTGAACATAAGGTGTTTTATAAGGAACATGCGAATTGTGTTTAAGGGTCATATAACGAACCTAAAAAATTGGTTTGGTTGACTCTTGGAGGGGGGGGGGGGTCCTGACTCCCCACTGTATGCTATAAGGCAGTACAAAGTATGCATTTAGTCGACTCAGTAAACATATGCTCTTAGCAGTCTCTTTGGCGGCCATTTTGAATTTCAAACACCTATCAAAGTGTGAACTGACTATGACCCTGTACACAGTAGATATTTATCCTTGGAATGTAATGTACAGTAATTGACTAGTTTTATTGGAATAATATTATGTTCTTGTCCAAAATATGATTTTTTGACAAATTTCGTGATTTTAGGCATTTTTAAACCTTTTTTACCATAAAATCAAAAAATCACAAAGGCCAACACCCCATTCGCTAATGTACACCCCTTGAGGAAAGTTATCCTCATGGTTGGATGTCTGTAACAAATTATGCCGACAAAACTTCTTTTTTTTAGCATAATATGATCTGTTGGCTGGTAGACTATAATGCTTTGTACCTTTCCGTAAGACCGGCGCAATAGTCATGATCGGCTCGATAGCAATTATACCACTGAGTAACAGAGATGACACTGAGCTAAAAGCATGGCCCCAATTAGCGTAATGTGTAACGTAATATATATGTGGGCAAAAACGAGGCCACAAAATGAAGAATGCTGCACACCTTGTACCCGGTTAAGCGATAGGATGTTTGTCAGCAGGATAATTAGCACAATAGTTGTTCCGACAGTATAGATGGAGCCTTTGATTTTTGATTACCAAAGGAAATGGAATCTAGTCAATTGATCAACCCTTATAAATTCCGTAACATCTAGCTTTTTGTTGTCACTTCTCGATCAGGTAGCAATCAGTTCGGTTGGAGACGCACAGTCTTTACACGCACAACGCATAAGGAATAGCGCGTGTTAAAGACTGTGTGTCGATGGGCATCGATCGATGCATATCGACAGACTCTGAATCCACCATTAATAGGCAAGGGGCGGCATAGCATTTGTACACACATTAGAGGTATATAGGGGCAACTAACTGTTGGCAAGGGGCAGCCTTCAGGAGGACTCTTTTAAGAGCCACAAATATCTCATAAGAACAACACATTTGAGGTTAGGGGCAACCTACTTTTGTGCAAATATCTGTTGGCAAGGGACAGCCTTCAGAAAGGCTCTTTTCAGAGCCACCACAATCTCAAAGAGGTGATCTGCTTTTAACACTGTTGGCAATTAAGGAGCAGCCTTCAGTGAATGGCTCAAGCAAGTCACGCTATATAACTTGCAAAGGCACGGTGCATAGGTTCAATTGAATTTATCAATATTAATAGCTTAGATCAGGCTTTCATTCACATCTGAAATGTCTCTTCAGTGTTTGAGGAAAAACATTAAGTTTACAGTGAGACTGTCTATGTCAGTCGCTTCTAGAAATGGGACAAAAGCCATGATCATATTTTGTCGAAATTAACAAGATTTCAGTATAGGAAAATATGTATACATTTTTCGTAAACATGGTACAGTCTGATGGGGTACTCGACTGAATTGTGGGTTTTGATTTGTGTTTGTATCATAAAAAGGATTACCTTCAGGTTCAGACGATAATTGAATTGATTTATTGATAGAGTGTGAACTATAAACAAAGTAATATACTTAGTATCCAATATATTTATTATATGTATTTACTTTAAGTTCACCATGATGAATATGGGTATATCTTTAATCCCTATTGCACATAATGGAACAGTGAGCATTTGCATATGACATTTCTAAGGACAATGGGGTGAAAAATAGGCCTCATAATGTGAACATTTAGAATGAAAATCCTCATTCGGATTAAACATTTTACCCCATTGTAGAAAATACAAATTCTGAGTGAAAATGACTACAAAAATGACTAAGTGTATCTAAGCCATTACATGTATACAAATTACAATCAAATCAAGATATTGCATTTTTACCAGAATTTAATACATGTCTCTCACCATTAGACAATCATAATACAAATTGTTAAACAAATATATAGCGTAAAAATGTGCTTTAAGGTGTCTGGTCCATGATAGATCTGACTGAAATTTGCTGGGAAAAATCGGCATGAATAATATTTTATCAATGTCACCGGACTCGTTTTTGCATGCAAGTCGGTTGAAAATAACATTTTTGGAGCTTTTTGGGAAAAATTAGTACACAGGTCTTCAGGCAAAAGTGACATTATGTAGTGTTGATTTAATAACTTCCCACTGAAATTTCATGTCAACTTTTTCACAAAATTTGCACAAAAGTATGTTCTTTCAACTAACAAAATAAAATGTGGGGGTCACCAAACTATTTTTCACGAAAAATGAGAAAATGTGACATTTTTGGATTAAAAACTCTATTCTGCGTATACTGCGCATGCGTGTTGTTAGTAGTAGCAGTAGCACTTGCGAAATTAAAACAAGCGCGGACCAGTACGTGTGGACCAGACACCTTAAGTAATACGGTTGAATTTAAGTGGTCATTACAGCTGCGCATACAATAGTGTTTTTGTTCTTTTGTTTTTGAATCAGGAACTTCCGTTTGAGGTGAGTGAGCTCTAGTGAACCAACCTCGGGGGGACTCAAGTATAATGTTGCAGGAATAGCGTGACCACAGTTTTTCAAATTTCTGAAGCCAAAATATATCCTTTTTCCCCATTGACAAACTAAATCAAGAATTTACTGTTACCTTTTTAACACTAGGGTTTGAAAAAGTACCCTATTTCTTGCAAATTAGCTAAATTGGCTGTTTTTTTATACCCTAAACAGTGTCACCTGATTCACACTTCTGTCCTCAAAAACAACTCTAATTCACCTTTTTCTTGGTCACGCTATGCCTGCAGTATTAAACTTGAGTGCCCTCCTCCGAGAACCAACCTGCTTCCCTCAAATTCATTACAGGAGCTAAACTAATAGAGCACCTTGAATGATGGTATCAATATATAAATTTCCAGATAGCTCCACTAATTGCTCACCTAAAGAACAAATAGCTTCCCTAAAGAACTTCAGAACAGAAGACAGAGCCCCTGCAAATTTCAAATGAAAGTCCCTGGAAACTGAACTTTGTCAACCCTTTTAACAATTATTTCAATTTTTTCTGCATATCACTTTTTATGAAAAATATAAATATATGAAATAAATTGGTAACAATAATGGTAATAATAATGTTTGAGTAATACTTTGGTTTATCTTTTAAAACCAAGGTTGTAAACACTTACTTTTGAAGGTTTCGAGTGTTATGGTTGATTCTCATCTTCAGAATGATGATTTATTTCTGGGTAGTACGAGACTTGCCAACAGAGGGCTCCATTCTATCCAAAAGAGAATCCAAAAGAGAGTCGTCCATGACCCCCTAACCATCAAAAGTAAGTGTTTACAACCTTGGTTTTGTTATGATGAACTTTAATTACAAACCTGATGACCCTATTCAAGGTTATTTGGTTTATCTTATTTTCATTCATTCATAGGTTTCTGTGAAAAATGTGAGGGGTTTTGTTATGATGAACTTTAATTACAAACCTGATGACCCTATTCAAGGTTATTTGGTTTATCTTATTTTCATTCATTCATAGGTTTCTGTGAAAAATGTGAGGGGTGTTCAATAAGTTTGTAGGCTAAGATTAAAAGAAATGAGCTATGCAGTTTTTATTAACATGTTATTGCAGATTTAACTCAATTGGGAACTATTTAGAAAGTTTCAAGTAAAAAAATATTGTTTATATTTGACAGAAACTTAAAACTTGGCTGTTAGAAGTTTCTAAAGTTTAAAGGTACACTGTCCGATTTTTAAAATTTTAGTGCTCACTGTCATATGAAAAATCACCACTTAAGATGTTTTCAATTTTAAATTTCAGTTAAATCGGAACAACCGTTTTGATTTTATGAGCTATTTTGTATTTTTCACTTGCTTATACTTTACTGTGTAAATAATTTTTATGGTTACCATTATTTAACACATTTTCACTTGTATCTCAGAAACGCGACACCCTTCAGCCGTAAAATTTCACATGGGTGATGAGAAAAATATGAGGAATATTTTGGTACCAAAATCTAAGAAAGGCTGAAAAAATGCTGACCCAATCGGACAGGGCTCCTTTAAATTACCGTACTGACTCGAGTAATGTCCCACCTTTTTTGAACGTGAACTTTGAGCAAAGTATGGGGCTGGGACTTTACGCGAGGACGCATGAGAGAGACTGAACTAACCGGTCGATCTACCGAGGTAAACAATGCCAGTGAATTGTCCGAGCTAGAGGGATCAAATCAAGCTATTCGTTGTAACGTTTTGAATAACACATTTCAGGATTCAGTTCAGTAAATATTCTTTAAAATTATCCCGATGAGTTTTTTCAATAAACACTTACAGGAACGTAACAATCAAGGTTTAATATGGTGAAATTACTATTGCACATTCGATCGTGAATTCGCCATTTTGTAATAGTAACAATCGCGATTGCGCATGTCCATAGCGCATGCTCATATTTATTTTTACCGTTATATGAACAAAAACATCGCCATCTGTTGACGATTAGAACACAGACAACAGTGAAAAGGTGTATATTCATCCGCGATCAGCCGTGATATTCCGATAAATTATAAGACATTTTGGATAAAATGTACCCATTTCTATCGGAATTAAGATGAGTTTGCAGTTATTTTTTGATGCAGATTTTGATATTATGATAACTTTTGCAGGTAATTCAGCAAATTATGGCCACAAATAAATGGTATTGGGATATTTTGGTAATGATTATTTGACGACTCCTAAAGAATACCAATGGGATTTTACGCGCGTGTACGTTAATTTTCTGAATTTTTTTGTAAATATACAGGTGGTACATTGCCCGAAGATGGGATTTTACTAGAGTCAGTACGGTAAGCAAATCAATAAAAAAGTGAATTTTTGTGATACCCAAAACTCCTGCACCCATCTTCTTCAGTGTAGTCCAACAATCGTCATGTGAGTGCAAGAAAGTCGTATCTGCAATAGCTGCCTTTTGTCATTAATTTGGATTGCAAACTGCATGACCTCCAGTCTTGGGTCAGTGGCTCTTGAAATGGTTCTTCAGGTGACACGGTCACCTGAAGAACCATTTCAAGAACCACTGACATAAGACAGGGAATTTTTGATGGATTTTTCACATTCTTGTGACAAAGTATAAAATAAATCAACAGAGGGCAGCTATTGCAGATACGACTTTCTTGCACTCTCATGACAAACTATTTTCATGCTACATGAGAGACTTATCTTTTTCAAGTCTTGACATCCTTTTCTTTATTGAATTTGTTGGGTGTAGTGTCTGGGAAAAAGATTTCAAGGTTAATGCATGTCAGTTTAAGTATGCTGTTTCTTCATTTTCAAGGTAAAATTTGATGTTTAGAAACCTCTTAACTGGCAAGATTTAAGTATCTGTAAAATAAAAATGAAAGGAGATATTTACTTGAAACTTTCAAAGTATTCATTAATTGAGTTGAACTACATAACCTGCCTGGATTGTCTCCTTCTATCTCAGGCCACACAATTATTGAACAACCATCCTATCTTCCATACTGTGAAGTTTTTTGATACATTTATCAAACATTATTAGATTTTTTGGATTATAATCAGTTGTCCCCGTCATGTTCTGCTACTTAACACTTAAGTGGTCAAGGGGGGGGGGGGGGCAAAAAATGCGAAGTAATTTTTCATCATGTATTTGTCTAACTTTACCATACGCTTCACTTGGTGGCAAAAAAATTCAAATCGAACCACCCCTTCCCATACTAATTAGCATAAATAAGCATATTTGAGGGCGCTCTTTAAATTTGTTTTGCCCATAAAAATGTAACTGAACAACTTTTTTCAAATTTTATTTCAGGAATGTATTTGTACTTACATACTGCAAATATTATTGAAAAAGTTTATTGGGAAGTGAGTTTGTGAAAATTTTGAAGTGACACAACAAATTGTTTTTTTGGCCGCCATTTTGAAACGGTTTGTCTGATTTTGGAAATTTTTTCTTTGTTTTAGTTTTTTTGAAGTACTTTACCTGTGACCAGAGTTTCAACGTAAAATTCCTTATGGACCCCTCCCTTGACCACTAATAGGCATGTGGCAGACCTTGACCACTAAGGTGTTAATTTGCTTTTGAAAATGAATTTCTGTATGATTTCACATACAATGCAGAGACATGAAACAAAAAACTCTCTTTAAAAACCAAGTCCACATAATTTTAAGGTAAATTTCCTGATAGCATTCTACAAAATTGAAGAGAAATCTGGATAACATAGGGTATTTGAAGTTGTCCACAAACTTATTCAACTTGTTACATATTTGAGTAAATTGAACTCCTATTCTATATTGCACATTTAATAATATACTTTGATCAACACCAAATAGACAGACCTCTTCACATCGTGAATTGATACAAATAAGCGTGTACTTACCTGAACACAACCCGAGTGCACCAGATGCAGCGCTCGTAGTACGTGTGACTCAAGCATCAGCATCTATGACGCGCGTGTAAATGGGATTATGTTTACTTGCGGATGAAGAAAAGCTTCAAATTCCTGCCTATTTAGTGTTGATCAAAGTATAATTTGGACGATTTAACATGGCAAATATGATGACTGTATAGGCCCTAAGACTTCACCCAAATTTAGTCTGTGCCTTTGTACAGGGTGATTGAACAATTTCTAAATTGTGGGTAGCTCAACTTTGATTTGGATAATGAAGTATTTCCACAACTCATTTTGGTAAGGCCATTTAAAATTAAGTTTGTCTCAAAGCTCCCGCACGCTTTAGTTTTTCAAAAAGTAAAAAAAAAAAAAATCACTTTTTAATTTTTTTTTGAAAAATATTAAAATTTCCAACTCTGATTTTGTGTTCAAGATATTTTTCGCAATGGCACTGTCCGATGCGATTACATAGGTGACGTGCAAATTTCAAGAGATTTTAACAATTTGTAGTTGAAATTAGCCCATTTGACAGATTTTTTTGTGTGTTACGTGCACATTACAAAATATCAGAATTTTCCTCCCACCATTTTTGCTCAAAAAAAAAAAGTTGATTAAAATAAAATTAGCAGTCCCCCCACCGCCATTGGCCACACACCTCTGTATTGGGCAATATATCTCTGTATACTACATAATAATATATGCAAGAGCCCACGCAAGTAAATTAAACATATCCATCAGCAACTATTTCAAGTTCATATAGGCTAGGTCACAAACATGGTTACATGATAATTTGAACGCAGCCATCACATATCCACAGCCAAGGTTGTGACAAACACAGGACATCAGATAGTACACGACACTGGGGCAAACTACACGAGAGCTTGGAATGTACATGAATGTAGATTCCTGGAATGTACCTCCATGTACATCCAACTGATAATATGTACTTGTACCTCACACACTGCGAGTGTGTGCGTGTGACAAGTGACTTGGTAGAACACGTAGGTATAAAGCTAATATGTAAACACATACGTGGAGTTGAAAACGCAGTGTGAATCAACATCCGGTTGACGCGTCACTGTGTAGACACAATCTCAACTCCTATGATGTACATGGGTGTACATTCCAAGCTATCATGTAGTTTGCCCCAATGTTTCCAATGAACAATCCACATACCCAAAAAGCATGATGTACTTGCCAAATTTGCACAATGCACATTGTGTTACAAAAAGCTCTGAATTTTCCCGAGAGGATACTCACATTGACATGGTATAAGTACATATTCTTCCTAGGGAGTAAAACCCCATATTTGGGTACGTAAAAACTGCAACCAGAAATTATTTTAATGTGCCCTATCTAGATAGGTTCTATGGACCATAATCCATAGGTGAGATGGAGTGGGCACAAAATCAGTCTTTAACATGGAGGGGGTAAAATTCATTGCATGGGTCAAATTTCAAATTGGTCAAATTTTGTTTAAAACCATTCTAACATGTTCCCTTACCAGTCAAAACTAGGAACAAAGGTGGGTTGCATTTTTGTCAGGCAGGCACATTCATGTACAAAAAGTTTTTGAAGTACTCCCTGGGAATTTTCATGTCTGAAAAAGTATTAGAATCAATTATTGGAGCCAAATATGAGGTTGTCTATGACTAATTTTGGTTTTCTTGGACGGGACAATTAAGGCACACCTTATGAACACTGCCAATTCCAGGAACTGATTTCAGTAAAGTGTAAACACAAAATTATGTTAACTCTTCTTACCTATACTCTATAAACCTTGAAGTATGCAACAAGCAATCAGACTCTGTTACGAGATCCATAGTATATACATTGTATTCTTCAACATTGCAAACTGGTGGTTTTGTATTGTGTAAGAGACTTGTAATGATTGATCAGGATTGATTAGGACCAAATCACTGCGTATTATTACTTTTGTACATAAATCATTCATGATTTAGGTATTATTTTTGGCTAATTTTGTTGCGAACACATGGACAAACCTTTATCATAAGTTTATTTGAATATTTAGCAAGATTGGGTACGTAGTTATGCTTAGAATTTGACGGACTAATTTACTTCCCCATATGGTCATATTGGTTTTTGTGCGTTAATCGTCTGCTTGTTGCATACTTTAAGGTTTATAGAGTATTTACAATGCATTTTAACCTTAGTGAAATCGACCCCTGATATTGAAGATACCATATTTTCTGAATTATAACAATCCTGAACTTTACACAATTTCATTTTTCTTCCGTAACTGGACACCATTTTCCTTCTTCATTTTTCTTAAACACATGTCCTTTTCTATTGGGAAACACAGTTTTAGCACAACTAGGGTTCTCCAAATAAAACAATAATGCTTGCCTCACATGGTCCTCAAAATATGGTGGCTCCACTTCTGGTGAGGTTGAGAGATTCTAGAAAAAGACAAAACAAAATTGTGGGAGAAATGTGTCAATTTACACCAAAGATATTGAAGATACAATATGTAATTATATGTATTTCATACAGAATAATGGAAATATTCCAACAAAACAGCTAAATTGGATTTTTGTGTCACTCTCCAACCTTTTATGCTCATTGGTTACAGTTTCTGGACTAAACCCTAACCCTAAAATTTTGGATGGGACCTAAAGTATACTTGGTCCCAGTTTCTTTAGAAAATTACTCCTAAACAATTTTAAGGCTCATTTCTGAGTTTTCCCCATCAAATTGAGATTCGTGTTGCAGATGGGTTCAAACTGGATTCATGAACTCTGCAATGTCACTCGGCTTCTGACAGTAACCATAAAAATTTATTTTCTTCCTGATATTCAAAATTACAGTAATAACATATCAAAAATAATAAAATAAACAGTAAAATAAACTGTGGAGAAGGACTGAGAAGTAGGATCTAAGCACCTGTCTGGTCCCAGAATCCAAACACCTTAGATATATATTACTCATATTGATGCATACTGGCCTTTCAACCCACAATGCAATGGCCAGAGAGTATAAAGAAAGAACAGGATGTCTCCTTAAGAAGTTCTATATACCAGATTACATTTGCCTGGTTATACTTAAATTATAACATA
>JXSR01S027889.1:4123-15019 GCA_000969725.1 Ophiothrix spiculata | reverse complement strand
ATTACAAGGCAAAAATGGATAGGATTTAGCCTCCAAACGTCAGAAGTTATTTGTTTCGTCCTATTTGATCTTCTTCTCAGCTAAAAGATGTTACCTTCAGTCAAAATTGCAAGTGCGGAACCAGGCAATCTTTGCACAGCTGATTTTATTTACAATTTACAAAATTGACCATAATTTTCGTTTCGGTTGCCGTACGACTGTAATTTTATCTGTTATGGAAAGATAATGGTCTATATTACTTATAATTAAAAACAAACTTAGAGAATGTATCATATTTTTTGAAATGGAGTCACTTTAATCACTGTAAACTCCTTTTTGATACACCCTGTATTTACTGGTTAAAATAGATAAGTTGGTCAGTCGAGAAAAGTTTGGCACCTACTAAATTTCTAGTCTTATGTCTCCTTTTCTTTTCTCTCTCGCCTTATCTCCAAAAGCAAAATAGCCGTGTTGCTGGGGTCTATCAAGCGAATTACTGTGTGACTCCCTTCTTATCCTACAGGGGGATCTCTGCTCATATATCTCATTTGTTTGAACCTTGTTCGCCTATTTGATGCATTATTTGATTAGCTAACAATCTCTTCTTTAAAATGACACTAAATTTATCACAAGAGCTTGCTTTATGACTGAGTAATTCACTTTCTTAGCAGGTGGGTCACAGACAGCATGTGACAAAATTGAGCAGTATCCTCCTACTGATTATGATGCTATAGGATAAATCAGTGAATGAATGAATAAATTGTTTGTATTCATTAACAAAACAATGTTCACTTACCTTAATTAATAGCAACTAAAATCTCAGTATGCACCTGTCCTTGGCATCCCGATTTGCAGAAATGTTTAAAGTTTGGATACCATGTTTCACTAACATCAAATGTTGCTACAACTTGTTTTTGTGATAAACCAACTTAAAGTTGGTCTATACATGAGTTAGTCAGATTTAATAATCTCACCATGATAAATCTTGGATTGAAAACCAAATGATCACTTTAGAGGAAGTACCCAACAAGATGGATTAATTAAATAAACTGTAAAACTTTCATCTTATCCTCACCTTTTGTTATTCAAAAACAACCTGTTATTCAGTATTACAGAGCTAAATTCATTCATCCATTCATTCACTGATTTACCCTAGCATCATAATCAACAAGATGACACAGATACTGCTCAATTTTGTCACACGCTGTCTGGGACCTACCTGCTAAGAAAGTGGAATTACTCAGCTATAAAGCAAGCTCTTGTTATAAATTCGGTGGCATTTTTAAGAAGAAATTGCTAGCTAATCAAATAATGTATTAAATTGATGAACAATATTCAAATATTCAGATGATATATGTGCGAAAGGCCTCCAAACGAGGTTAGTAAAATTTTGTGATGCAGAAGTTTCACCTTCATTTGATTACTCAAACGGCTAAAAAAGTTTCCAAACTTTTTTTGAGAAGTTTATACCCATGATTAATAAGGAACTGAGACTTTAACCATTCCACATACAGGTCTAAAAGCGTGTTGGGTTTTATTGGACTGTTGTGAATTAGAGTTATAGTTCAAAATGTTAAATAATCAAATGTTATGATAATCCGATGTGGAACTGAATTTCCATTCATTACAAACAGCTAATATTTCACATAAACTGCCAAATCAACCCCATTTTCTCACAGTTCAGAATGTAAAAACTGGATAAAAAAAAAAAAACATAAGGAAAAAGTCACTTTAGGTCCCTTCAAAAACTTGACCCTCACAACACAACCCAAACTTACTAAACCATTAAACTTGCTAACCATGACCCGATCCTAACCCTAAACCCTAACAATAAAATCGTTGATGGGACCCAAGGTATTCTTGGTCCAAACATGTTTTTCAAAAGAGTCAAGTCTGTGCGCACAGCAAATAGAAAAAAACAATGTTTTTTTTTTAAATTCCAAATTAAGGATCAGTTGCAGGATCCAAGGCAACCAAACATATTTAGCTTTATTTTTCCCTTGGGCAAGAAACTTTACTCTACTAGCTCCATGGTTCGGAAGTCACATTAAGCCGTTGGTCACCTGTAAGCCTAGACTCCTTCATGGGGTATGCATGTCATGCAAGAACAGTGCATATTGATTGCTTGATTGATTGATTGCTTGATTGATTGATTGCTTGATTGATTGATTGATTGATTGATTGATATCAGTAACTTACCTATGCCATAAAGTATTGGCCAGTTGATATTATTCTTCACAACTGTATTTAATGCTGTAAAGAATAACAGAAACAAAAGTTTGAGCATTTATTTCTGAACAAAATGTTTGAAAATTCTATAAACTACAATATATATTTTCTTAAAATATGAAAATGAGCATATGAAAGGAAATATGTGGGTACACATACTACACTGTAATAATCTAGTCAATGTGGGAAAAAAGAATGGGGAATGAAAAATCATGATTTTTTCCTTATGTGAATAATTAAGACTTTGTCTTATACACATGACACCCATTATTAATGTCAATCATGTGTAGAATTCATTTTCAAACATTTGAAAGCATTTAAAAGCAAAATATGCAAAACAAAAAATAAACACGTAAGTTGGTCATGTGGGGGGTCCATATGGACCCATGATTTTAATCGCTTTAAAAACAATGTTCTCTACAACAGTGATAGACCAACTCATTACAATTCATATAAAATTAAAAAAAATAAAAATCTGTCATTCCGTTTCAAAATGGCGGCCAGATATTTAATTTGTGTCAAAATTGGAAATCTGCTTTCCTAAAGGAATTTTTCAATGAAAATTGGCTCATAAGTTGTTTCGTTACAGTTTTAGGGACAAAACAAAATTTGAACAGCGCCATCATTTTACCGGTTTATCTCAAAAACGACGCAACCGATTTGAATTTTTTTCCACTAAAAAAATTTTTTTAGCGCAACCCCTACCCTGACAATTACATAAAAAAACTTTATTGGGCTATGTTGCGTTTTTGCGCTTCGCGCGAAAAACACAATCATGGGTCCATATGGACCCCCCTTATGCACTTAAGTGTTAATATATATATATATATCTATCATAGTATTCAAAGTTTTTGTATATTTTTAACACTTGCTCTTATACACACAGGGTGCTGTGATTTGTGTCTTGTAGCAATATAAATATGTCTCCCCTCATGCACAGCAAACTTCAATGACGATTTATGATGTGTATATTGTATGTTCCTGAACTTTACCTGTTATACATGCTGTTTGTAAGTGCACCTGTGATGAATGCTGATGAAATTCATCTGCAACAAAAATAACACAGAAATTAGATGATTTATTCATGATATGAAATAACTCACAAATAAAATGAAACTAAGATTTTTACAAGCTTCCCTGCTAGTATGTTTATCATTTTTACACATTTGATGATATGCCTCATCTCTGACTGGTTAAAGTGGGCACTTGGATGTAACTATTCCCCATTATCAACTGTGACAGAAATTGTCTGAGAATATTTTTTATTGTACCCGCTCTACACATATTGCATTGTGCAACTCCCATGCCCACAAAGTAGTCAAAAATATCTACAGTTTTACCTTTCCCTCAACTCTAAATAAATGGGCAATAAAAACAAGACTGAGAGGAACATTGGGAGGCTAGCAGCTGGAATAATAAGTGAAAGACAAGGAGCAAGACTGATTTCCCATTTGTTTTTATAGCATTTTGCTGTATTCCAGCATTGTTAACTTCAATCTGAGTAGATAGCCAGGATACAACCAAGACGTACGGTAAGATAACTCATTGGGTATCCTAGTTTGCAACATATGACATTGAAGTCAATACCCTTTTATACATGGTCTGTCATATGAATGGCCAAATATATTTTTATATATAGTATACATACTCTCTTCTAACAGAAATGTTACCCATTTCAACTCTCCAGATGTATTACTTTCAAAACATAAATTTCTCAAAAAAAGTTTGGAAACTTGTTCATCTATTTGATATATTATTTGATTAGCTAGCATGTCTCTTCTTTAACATGACACCAAATTTGTAACAATAGCTTGCTTTATGGCTGAGTAATTCCACATTCTTAGCATGTAGGTCACAGACAGCATTTGACAAAATTGAGCAGTATATGTGTCATCTTGTTGATTATGATGCTATAGGATAAATCAGTGAATGAATGGATGAATGAATTTAACTTTGTAATACTGGATAAATGTTTGTTTTTGAATAACACAAAAAATGACGAAATCTGACTAAAACTCATGCTTTGACCAACTTTAAGTTGGTTTATCACAAAAGCAAGTTGTAGCAATATTTGATGTTAGTGAAACATGGTATAAAAACTTTAAAGATTTCTGTGAAACGGGAGGCCAAGGACAGGTGCATACCAAGATTTTATTCACTATTAATTATGGTAAGTGAACGTTGTTTTGTTAATGAATACAAACAACTTATTCATTCATCCATTCACTAATTTATCCTATAGCATCATTATCAGTAGGATTGACACAGATACTGTTCAATTTTGTCACACGCTGTCTGTGACCCACCTGCTAAGAAAGTGGAATTACTCAGCCATAAAGCAAACTCTTGTTATAAATTTGATGTCATTTTAAATAAGAGATTGTTTGCTAATCAAATATTGCATCAAATAGATGAACAAGATTCAAACAAATGAGATATAGATGGCTAAAAAAAATGTTCCAAACTTATTTTGAGAAGTTTAGTTCTAACTTAGTTCTAAACTTACATATTAATTCTTTAGATAGTTTTTCTGAATGCTTTTTGTCATCTGTAAACCCTCCAACAAGATGTAACTCTAATCTGTAAAAGAAAAAACAATAACAACTCAGCATGAAGCATCACCATTTCTGCTAGACTCACTCCTTTTAGTGGAAGGAAACAACAAAAGCTGATGGCTTTTGCTAAGGTCTGCTTATTCTCATAATTATGCTATTGAGATATTGTCAAAAATTGGTCAAAAAAAGTAAAAAATTCCACCATTGCCACCATTTTTGGCAAAACATGACACTTTTTGACCTATTTTTGGCAATATTTCAAAAAATAAGATACAAATCAAAAAGTTGAAAAATGCATTCCTAGATATTCTAGATTGTAAAAAGTAAAATGACTCTAAAGCAAAATTTAGTTAGCTTTCCTGTAAAATTTAGGGCCACAAAACATGACTTTTGGAAATTATATATTTTGGTCCAAAACTGACCTCACCACCATGTTCAGTATTCAAATCTGCTTGTTGAAATATATACTTTTATTTGAATTTAATTATTCGTTGCTGAGTAAAAAACATTTCTGAAAACGAAGGGTTGACAGGGCCCTGAAGTCTGTATATCAAGATCAGGTCTGATCAAGATGTACTAACCCTGTTTACAGCATAACCTCCCCTTTAAGATATATCTGATTAACTCACCATCCCTGTCTATCAAAGCATGATAACCATATTTATCAAGATGTAACAACCCAGTTTATAGCATTATCTGCTATCTTGTAATGTATGGCTGAAATCATTAACCCTGTTTATCAAGATGATCTAACCCATTTACAGCAAAACCTGCCATCATGAGATATATCCGATTAACTCACCAACCCTGTCTATCAAAGCATACTAACCATATTTATCAAGATGCATCAACCTTGTTTACAGCATTACCTGCCAATGGCTAAAATCATTAACCCTGTTTATCAAGATGACCTAACCCGTTTACAGCAAAACCCGCCATCTTCAGATATATCTGATTAACTCACCAACCCTGTCTATCAAAGCATACTAACCATATTTATCAAGATGTACCAACCCAGTTTATAGCATTATCTGCCATTTTGTGATGTCTGGTTGAACTCATTAACCCTATTTATCAAGATGCATCAACCCGGTTTATAGCATTACCTGCCATTTTGTGATGTCTGGCTGAACTCTAAAACCCTGTTTACCAAGATGCACCAACCTGGTTTATAGCATTACCTGCCATCTTGGGATGTCTGGCTGTACTCATCATTTACCCCCCTGTTTATCAAGATGCACCAACCCGGTTTATAGCATTACCTGCCATCTTGCGATGTCTGGCTGAACTCATTAACCCTGTTTATCAAGATGCACTAACCCTGTTTATAGCATTACCTGCCATCTTGTGATGTCTTGCTGAACTCATTAACCCTGTTTACCAAGATGCACACCTGCCATCTTGCGATGTCTGGCTGAACTCATTAACCCTGTTTATCAAGATGCACTAACCCTGTTTATAGCATTACCTGCCATCTTGTGATGTCTTGCTGAACTCATTAACCCTGTTTACCAAGATGCACAAACCCAGTTTATAGCCTTACCTGCCATCTTGTGATGTCTGGCTGAACTCATTAACCCTGTTTACCAAGATGCACAAACCCAGTTTATAGCCTTACCTGCCATCTTGTGATGTCTGGCTGAACTCATTAACCCTGTTTACCAAGATGCACAAACCCAGTTTATAGCCTTACCTGCCATCTTGTGATGTGTGGCTGAACTCATTAACCCTGTTTACCATATCTGTAACACCTTGTGACGTACTACATCCATCAAAATGTGCTATCCCTGTTGCTCCACTACCTACAACATAACACAGATATGAATTAACAAATTTAATACAATTCCTTGTTTTATCTCAGGTGATTTTGTCATGTGAGTGCAAGAAAGTTGTATCTGCAATGGCTGCCATATGTTAAATATATTTAACAATTCATCACTAGAATGCGGCGAAAAATCCCTCAAAATTAATTCTCTAGCCTATGTCACTTGTCAGTGGCTCTTGAAATGGCTGTTCAGGTATGAAGAACCATTTCAAGAACCACTGACCAAAGAATAGACATTTTGCAGTGTGTAATGCAAATTTATGACAAATGGCAGCTATTGTAGATTTGACTTTCTTGCACTCACATGAAGATTTGCAGTGGACTATACTACCAGGCTCAAATCTAAACATAGTTGATGTGATGTTACGACACCTCTTGAATATTTATAAGGCAGTACAGTGTTTAAATTGGTCAAATAGCGGAAACGCATAAAAAGTATTATTTGACTACTTTCTCACATGTGTGTAAATACTCAAGTACAGCTGCGTGGGTATACTACCCATTGGGCTTGTGTGTTTTACACACAAGCGGGGAAATAGTTAAAACTCCTGCATGGGACTACCGTATGGCTCATGGCAAAATGGTAAATTTGTGGACATTTAACATTTATTTCCAAGTTAAATTTTGACTTTTTTGAGGTGTAGTACATCAAATGGAACATTGTTTATTTCAGAGTTAAAAGTATTCCAAAATACTGTCCCTCGGTGTTGGATGATCAAGACTTTCTCGCCTCGGGAGGCAGTCTCGATTATCCAACACCTCGGGACAGCATTTTGTGATACTTCCCCTCGAACTATGTTGTATGTGTATATTCCTCTTGGCCCAGATATTTAGTATATTCCTGCATTTGTCATGCTGGCAAGGCACCAGGTACCAGGAGATGTTACTATGTCGGATCCCCTAACATCAGCAAATGGAATCTCGCTCAATTGCAAGATAGGTACTCCCTCTCACCTGGGTACTGGGGCCTATTTCAGTAGCAATATTTTTTTCGATGATTGCAGACAATATCATTTGCGATGACTTTTCCATTTCACTTACATCTTTTCACTTTTATCTGCACGGACGAACCTAGATGATCTCATCCAAATATGGCGCGAAATAAAATCATGTAATATCAAGAATTTGCGATGACTTCCATTTTCGAAGTTTTCTTTGCAGATGCTCATAATCACTCGCAAGATATTAATTGCAAACAAAATCATCGCAAATGGTTTGCGATGGTTTTTATTCATCACAAATCTAAGTGAAATTGGTTTCGGGAAATCCATCGCAAATTTGCGATGATCTCTTGCTTTTGCGATGAAGTTTGGCATTTGCGATGGATTTAGATGTTAGGGAAATAGGCCCCTGATCTGTGCTTAACACCTTAAGCGCCAAATGGTACAAATTGCACCAATTGTATATTTCATAAATAGCTGCCTTATGCAACATTTTTAAAATGTCAAGTTTAAATGCATAAACAAATCACAAAACATCCATATTTTTCAAAA
This sequence comes from Ophiothrix spiculata, assembly GCA_000969725.1. Lineage (NCBI taxonomy): Eukaryota > Metazoa > Echinodermata > Ophiuroidea > Amphilepidida > Ophiotrichidae > Ophiothrix > Ophiothrix spiculata. The sequence goes on along the minus strand of JXSR01S027889.1, from coordinate 6,938 downwards.
CTTTTATTGCTTCTCAATAAACTTATCAATTCTGCAAGTAGACCATGTCTATATAAATAGTAAATCTTCAAAAAATGTGTCATTGAGGGAAACAATCAAATTTGACAAAAAAGCAGCTATTAATGAAAACACCAAATTTTTGCCTTCAGCACTCTAAGAGTTAAATCAATCCCTTTACCTAATTGGAAAAGGCTAAGGGGACTGCATGTATTTGTACAGGATGGAGAACCAATCTTTTTTTCTAAACAAAGGGACAGACTCCATTAACTGTTATTTTTGCTCTGTGGGGATTGCCATACCTTCAGTAAGCATGTTACCTTCCCAGCATTGAAAAATGCCAGTTTCAATTTGATACTTGGGTGATGAAGAGTAAAGCTTGTTTCAGCCCAGGTCAAAATTCCAGTTGAAACCAGTTGGAAATCTCAACTGTGATGAACTGTGCTTAACTATGTTTAACTGGTTTGAACTAGGTTTCAACTAGGTCCAACTGGAATTTGTTGTAGTTATGAAATCCCAGTTGATCCAAGTTGACATTTCTGAATACCAGTTGGTGTATCAAGTGATTGAACTAGGTCCAACTGGAATTGGTTGTAGTTACGAAAATCCCAGTTGATCCAAATTGAACTGGTATCAACTGGTTTTAGTCGATACCAGTTCAACTGTGTTTACAACTGGGCAATGAAATTCCGTCACAGAAAATGGAACATACCAGTTGACTCCAGTTCAACTTGTAACTGGGTTCAACTGTTTTTGAGAATATCAGTTGAACTGGTTTCATTTGATACCAGTTGAACTGGTTTCCAATGATTCCAGTTGAACTGAAATGAAACCAGTTCCACTGGTTTTATATCTGATATCAGTTCAAGTTCAACTGGTATCAAATGAAACCAGTTAAACTGGTATCAAATGAAACCAGTTAAACTGGCATCAAATGAAACCAGTACAACTGGTTTCAAATGAAACCAGTTCAACTGGTATCAAATAAAATCAGTTCAACTGGTATCAAAAGAATAAAACCAGTTCAACTGATTTCATTTGAAATCAGTTCAACTGGTGTCAAAAAATAAAACCAGTTCAACTGGTATCATTTCCAGCAATTCAAGTATAACTGGTTTTCTCTGATACCAGTTCAACTGGTTCCAGACAATTCCAGTTCAACTGGTTTCTAGTGATTCTTGTTAAACTGGTTTCATTTGATACAAATTGAACTGGTTTTACTTGTTATCACTAAAAACTGATATCAAATGATCCTATTTGAACTGGTTTCATTTGATACCAGTTGTAGCATGTTTGAAGTTTGAAACTGGGCTATGTTACACAATATGGACCCCAGGTATGGACCTCTTACCATTTCAATTAAGTGCTAGAATAGTCATTCATCTGAGAAAGTTAATTTATTCCTTCATGTAAAGCTTTGCCATCAAACACAATAATCTCAACAAACATCTAAAAATCATTACAGAAATAATCGTATCAAATTTAACACCACAGAATTTATATAGTCAAGTATAGGATAATATATATACGAGATGCATTATGTCATAATATGAAAGTAACCCAACAATTTGCTAACCATCTAAAATAAAACACAGTTGTGAAGCATTAAGAGATATCAGTAAACAAAGCTTGAGACTTCACAGTTGAAGTGCTAAGAAAATAAACATACTTAAAGTAGTGAAAAGAAATGATGGTGGCAACGACACAATATTTTGAGTTGGAATAAATTCAACTTTTCTTGTGACAGAACATTGCGGCAAATATGCAAATGTGTCTTGCTACCTTGTGACAGCTCTAAATTGCAAATGTTTGACAGCTACTTTGAAACCACCATCAGCCTGTTACCTTTCCAGCATTGAAGAAAGCCAGTTTCATTTTGGCACTTGGGTGAAGAAGAGTCATGAGAATTTATCTTGCTTAAGAAAAATACACATGTCACACAATGGATTTTAACCTAGTGCTCTTGGTGTCCGATCATTTTGAGTTAGGACATGGGCCTCTCTTCATATAAGCAACAAATTTCCTGCAGCTTACCTGTGTGTCTGAGTACTGCTACATGGCAAGTTGTGGCATCTTCTGATCCCATCACTTCTACAACACCTAGATATATGCAATTACAAAAATACAGAAAAATAACTAATATGTATATAAAATGTATGTCAATACAAACATTGGTATTTGTCCTTCTCAAGACAGTAAGTAAATGTTTACTGCCAGTTTAAGAGTGTGGATTTTCACCTAGTTTCGAACCCAAAACCTCCTGTTTCCTGGTCCAGTTATTACTACCGGTATGTCAAGCCACTGTCAGAGCAGGCGCTGCCATGCCAGCGATTTCATGATCATTGCTAACTCGGGTCTATGGCGTATTGTGAGATTCAGTGGGGTTAGCGTTAACAAATTTGTAAAAAAAATGAATTGATCCACTTAATGCATGCAGATTAATATATGGCTTACTCCATGAAGTTGGAACACAAAGTGTGACATAAGGTCTAAATTTCAAAACCACTTAATTGTAAATCTAATATCATTTTTAATTAGCACAAGTACTGTACTTAAGCAAAAAAAGTTCACTTTTTGCTCATGGAAGTTGATAAAACGCATTTGCACTGAATCTTTGTTCAGCAATTGTGCTAAAAATCACGATGCTACATGGACACCATTTCAGATGTGTTCTCCCTGTATCTTAAAGGAAGGTTATGGTATTTCTCATCAATTTACATTTTAATAATGTCCAACTATGGTACTTTCACATGTAAGTACCAACGGTATCATTTGAAACTACGAAAAATGTCAAATGAGGCATCACGAGATGAATGGT
>JXSR01S027887.1:0-11144 GCA_000969725.1 Ophiothrix spiculata | reverse complement strand
CGACAACTGGACCCTTTTGCCGCGGCGGTACACATATTATAAAGCATGTATACGAAAAGAAAGAATGACAGACATTCAGCAAAAGATCAAAAGACAGAAATAGAACCAAATAAACATCCACAATATTTTATGCAACCTCACTCTTAACTTGAGTCCCAACATCTACAATCAGGGAAAAAGTGTTGGCACATTTTGCTATACGTCTCAATGATTTTCAAAGTTTCCCCCGCTCCCCCACTCACTATTGGTCCAAATACAAATGTCATTATTTTATCCAACATTGAAACTGGGGTGGAGGGAGGGGTATAGGGAGAGGATACTTTCTTTGCACATTTGACTTGAACATCATTTGCTGCAATTGCTACTCCTATAAATGGTTGAATGGACACAAAATAACTCATCCATTCAACTCATCCATTCCAACGACTTTTTTCCTTGATTGTTGATCAGGGATTCTCAACTAACGGCGCACGCACCAAAATTTGGCATTTTGACAAATACCGTACTGTTTGGTGCTTTGACACTCTCTAAAACAAAGCAATACATTTGAAATACACTGAGAAATAGGCCAGTTTGGCGCTTCCCCTACAATTTTCTCATTTTTGTGGAATATTGTGAGGACTAGTTGAGAACACCTGATAATGTTTTGGGGCATTTTTGGCACAAAAGCAGCATAATAGCCTCTTGGTATTTCTACACTGCAAAATGTATTGCAACAAAATAATTGCTGACATGTAGTAGATCCTGTGCTTGATTGTGAAGATGTACAAGGGACTTTAACATGAAACAAAAGTAACTTATAGAGCAGGGTTACTCAATTAAGATTTCTGAAAGCGCAAAATTCAAATGTGACAGATTAAAAGTCTGTCACTCATGGTCCCGGTTCCTAGGACCCCACCTTAGAGTCCCAATGGCATCCTGGCCATGATCCAGGGTAGCCAAAAATTGCTATAATACTTAGGGTCATGAATATTTTATGTTTTTATTTCATGATTTCGCTTTTCATCTATTTTTCTGATGCGCCACGCAAGATCGACCTTCCAATGCACCACATTAGGCCTTTGAGGAACACTATAGAGCGATGGCCTCGCATGGTCAGGACTTCAATACAGATAGGGGCAAGGAAAATTATAAAAATTTCTCTTTTGGTTGACCTAAAATGAAAAGGGCAATGGGGCATGTAAATGGGATTAAAAGATTTTTTTTTAGGAAACTACAGAAATTTTTTCAAAATTGGCTTAGTTGCAGGAATTCCTGCCAAGTTTTACAACACATTTGGTTATGTGGCATATATATTGGGTAACCTAATAAAGCAGTCAAGTAACAAATTCACTTAGGCTTAACTGCGTTTTATTGACACTGGAATAGTGTTGACGCTAGCTCTCAACGCTAGAATCTAATGGCCAAAAATTGAATCACAATGAAAAAATCTACATAGAAGTTCATAGTATCTCATAAGAAACTCCTGTTCATCTACCACAATCCATTTTTGTTAATTTTGGTGGCCACCATACCTATTTCTGAGGGTGAGGGGCTAGTGTCGAGCACCCAGCGTCGACTCTATTCTAGTGGCAATGAAACGCAGTAGCGCCTTACTGCACTATGTTTTTCATATCGTAATTCCCTTATACATTAGTAAATTTGGTATCATATGAGAGAGGAATAAATAAATTGAAAACTATGTGTGATTAGCTTATTTGTTTTTTAAATGGGATTGATTAATGTGTTAATTAATCAAAGCGGTGGAGGAGGAGCTGGAGGAGAGGAGCTTTTAATTCACATATTAATTTAAGCCCTATTCCCACATACTTGCATTGACTTTCATAACATTTGGACACAAGGACACCAAGGTAAGGTTACATATGTGGGGAAAAAAATATGGAATTGAAAATGTTCTCATCATTCTACACAATCTGTGAAATTTTGAAATTCTGTGCAGGACACCATAGCCGTTAGAGCTACCTGAAGAGTGCAATAAATAAGTGATATATAATTGAATACGCCGGTACAAGAAAACCCCAACTCCAATAGCTCCCTTCTGTAAATTACAAAATATAAATGCATACACATCACTGAAAATGCTTTTACATAAAAAGCATTTTCATGTCTATATCCCAATCATAGTTTCACATTTTACCTTGTAGTTGACTTTTTTAGACAACTGTTAGAAATAGTATATGGTTGCTACATTTAAACAGCCAGTACAAGAAAACCCCAATTCCATAAGCTCCCGCTGCAACTATATACTATAACAATTATCTAACAATGTCTAAAAAAGTCAACTACATGGTCAAATGTGACACTATGATTGGGATAGACATGGAAATGATTTTTAGTGATTTGAAAGCATTTTCAGAGATTTGTATGCATTTATATTTTTACAGAAGGGAGCTATTGGAGTTTGGGTTTTCTTGTACTGGCGTATTCAATTGATCATCAATCAAATGTAATGAAAATAATAAAGCTACAGTTAGACGGTTTGCACATGCATAAAATGTATTAGTGTTCCCTGTGTAATGCTCATAAAGGATGTTATGTTTACTGAAACCTTGACTAAACTGGAAAGGTTCTTGGGAGTTAGGATAAGGGTATCTTGATTTTTAATACAATGACATAAAAGGTATGTGTGCAGGATATGTAGTTAAAGATGTGGTAAACATGGTGTTAATAAAGTTTGGGGTTAGTGCTAATACAATGTACTACCTTATATAGTTGCAGGAAAAAAAACAAGTGTAGGGACAATGCAGGGTTGACATTTTTTGTTGAGAAATATCTGGAAAAATTGTCTAAACTTCTTTTTGTTGAGAACAATGACTTCAATAACAACTGTGGTCAATAACATAGGGATTTCTGTTTTGCCACATAAAAGTCAAAACATGTCTCTTGGAAGAGGAAAACATTAGATATCATAGTTGCATTGACCATAACTATTCAGCATCCGACATTTGGTCCATGATAGATTTAAAATATACAGGGTCAGAAATTCGAGGAGAATCTGAGAATCCATTCTCGCAACAATTGTCCTAATCTTTCCGAGGAGAACCCATGTAGATTCTCCTAAAATTGTCCAAAGTGTACATTAGATCAAATGCAAGAGAATCTGGGGATTCTCACAGAATTCTTTTGGGAGAATCTAAATTGATTCTTGTAACTCTTCACAAACTTCTGACCCTGAATATATGCATGTTTAAAGTGTCAGTGCTCCTGTATACTTCCTTAAGCTGCCAAAATACTACACATAAAACTAATACTGAGTGAAACAAATTTATTGAAGCACTGACAGTGTTGTTTGTCTGGAATAAAATAAGAAAGTGCTCATCTGAAGTGTATTTGAGAGATATCAGATTCAGTTGAGAATCATATAATTATGCACGTGTGCGTCTTGAAACAATTGTTCCCAATTCAAAAAGGGCAAACATTAGTCGCATGATCACAGCCACCTTATATCACGCATGAAGCTTATAGAGCCAGATTTTTTGGAAATGAGCTCAAGATTGTTTAAATCCTGACAAACAGCGTGTGTATTCTATTTGCAGTATAAGCAATTTCTGCATTTCAATTTGCATCTGTTGCAACTTGTACTGAATTATAGGTACATATCAAAGACGATGGGTCTTGAAATCTCTGATACTTAGTAACTTGCTATCCACGGGTAACAATCCTTTAATATGTTAATAAGGCGTCAAAATGACTATATGTATGAGCTATGTATTAATGGCGTGTCTGTAATTTTATAAAAATATTCAATATTAATCAAGTGAGATTTTTAAAACTCTTTGAACCCTACCAACCAGCATATAACCAGGGTTGTAGCTAGACAATTTTTAGGGCCAGGTGGTATTTGTGGGAATATTTTGCGAAATTGGCAATCTAACTAAAAATTGCCTGAATTTACCCAAATTCAATGCAGTTTTGGAAGTTTTGACCCTTGAGCGCTGGGCTGAATTTGCTCTTTAGTGGTGGGCTCTAAATCTGAGTGCTGGGTGCCGCCGCCCCCCACCGCCCACCATAGCTACATCCCTGAATATAACATTGTATTGGTAAAATAAAGCCACTAAGCCCATATGTAGTAGTGCTATGGTGAAATGTGACATTTTGTTAGTCATTAATTTCCAGCACCTTTTTGCAGCATAAAAACTGCTAGCACAAATAAGCCCCTGCACCAAAAGCTTACCTTTTGTCTTGACCCCCTCTGAAAAAAATCAAGGAAACTTGAAAGTTCAATGGAGATGACAAAGTTTCAACCTTCCAGCCATGCCTTGCACTTGATTGGTGTGCGCGTATTGATCTAGGCTTGCGTCACGACTAATGCGTAAACGCTGCATTCCGTATGCGATACACTCTTACGCAGCAACTTATATGATGCACAGACACATTTTTAGTTCAATTGATAACAAGCAATAGTGTTTGTGTATGAGTCACGGAATACTGGATATATTCAGGGTTTGGCTTATTTTTATTTTTGAAAATCATGAATACGGGTTTTGTTTAAAATATGTTTGACCAATGAGATTACAGAATTTATGTGCACTAAAGGATAAATAGTTAAATCTGGGAATAATGTGTAAAGGTTGTGACATGTGACAGGTTTTACCCGTTGTAGATCACATTTATGAATTTGCAGATTTCATGTCAAATTTAATGATGCCACAATTAGGTCAATCAAAACCTGGTTATACTACATAACATGATCTTTCAAACAGCAATCACTCATGGAAAATGGTCTATGATAGACCAACAGCACATCAAAGCAGAAAAGAAGAAATATTACAACAACAAAAACTATACACTTCAAACTATTAATAAAGAAAAATCACATATTTTCACGACTGAAGTGCAAGTGTGTAAAATCAATTTACCTGTTATATGATTTGGAACTGAAAATAGATAAAGATGCATATCATTTTTTAAAAAAGAAAATATTGGCAGAAATATTTTGTGAAACGAGCATTGCAAACAAGCTTTCTTTTAAAAAGAAAACAGTAATTTCATTACATATTTTGATTTACCTGCTACAAGATCCGGAACTGAAACAAACAGAAATGTTTCATTTTTGTCAGTAAAATGACACAGGAGGTTTTTTTTTTGCCAACAGCAGGAGAACAAATTAAAACAAAACCAAATCTGTTCATCAACAAAATCATGCAATTGTAAATGCTGTACAGTTATCTATTATATGTATATGTTCATATCATAAATTTACAAACGTACCAAAAATAAATCGGGAACTTTATAGCGAGCCCAAGACAAACATACATGCATGTACAGCATGCATAAACACGTTTTAAAAACACATGGATGCATTCATTTGCAAATAAACTTAAAGTTCTACAATCGTTCAAGAACTTGCTTGGGGTAAATTAATATCAAATTTACAAGTGATTGATGACCATATTATGTGATTTCTAAGTATCCAAGCAACTTTCAAATATGACCTGAAATTCTTTAAAATACATGTAATCATCAACTGCTCTAACATACTGATGCCCACGATATACTTACAATTACGTACCTAGCCAACCTAGCGTCAAGTTAACCAAGACGTTAAAGTTGAAAATATTGAACTTGCTAGAGTCTTGTTAACTAGCGTCTTGGTAGTGTCTAAAATCAAACCAGACGCTAGCTGCATCTTGTAAGTAGGCTATATCATAGGCATTGGAAACAGTCTAACTCACAATTATTTACTTTAAATTCTGTTTTACATTGGCATGCAAGTACACATACAATACTCATGCGATCTGAAATTGATGCTTTATACATGCCATTAGTAGGCTATTTTGTTTCAAAATTTCAAAAATTCCTTCAGTCAGTATGTGCTTGGTATAGGCAAAGCAAACTGCATTCTGCTGAAATCAGGCAATCAGCAAATAAACTTACGATTCTAAACAAACAGGCCACCTCTTACAACTGTAAACAATAAAGCAATATAATAAATCAATAATAGTGGGATTTATATAAAGCGCCTTTCCCCAACGATGCAAAGCACTGTTGCTTGTTTTCATTACCACAAAATGATCTTTTTGATTCTGATCTCTTTGACTTGTTAATTTGGGTCTTGTGGTTATTGTCAAAACATTGTTTATGCTTCCTGGATTATATCTAGGCTTAACAAAACGTTTACTGTTTGTGCATTTCATGTCACGAGTGAAATGAGACAAAATCAATGCATGCGCAGTCAATTTTGATGTGTCCAATTCAATTGGGACAGCAATCAAAATTTACTGCAAGTGCATGTGTCTCATTTTACGGGTATAACGGGTATAAAGGAATGCAAATTTTCTTCTAAATCATACATGACAAAAAAATAATATTGCATCTTTTGTGTAGAGAAATAAAGGTCTTTTTATGACAACCAAAGTCCAAAACTTCTGTAAACCAAATAAATCATCACTCGAAAAAGATGATGAAACATTCATATGCACTAAACGCCCATCACGCAAAGTGGAACGCAGCAAGGGCAGTGCATTGTGAATTTTCAATCAACTCTGCGTACTTTATATTCTTGCGTTCTGATTGGCTAGGTGACACGCTGAGTGTATGAATAATTGTCAAAGAAAGTAGAAACGTTTTAGGGTTATCTTTGATTGCGATAGGTATTTAATCTCTTTTCTGCTGTGTTGAGATCATAACAATGATGATTATGATGATGATGACTCATTAAAAATACACTCCATGTCCACGCCTAAGTTCCTACCCGTGATTTCTTTACGCCTGCAGATGAATTAAATTAACTTTTTTCTGGTAATTTTTGGCACACCAGCCAATTCTCATCGATTTGCAGTCAGAATGTATCAGTTCTGAAATGTATCAAGTTCTTTAACATGCAATACCGATTTGCAAAGAACAGATCAATTTTTAAAAATTACCTATGAATTCAATTGATCAATTATACACAGAGACCTATTATCAGTAAAGAGTACAGGGCCAGCGGTTACTGTTAGGCCTATACGGTATCAAACAGATCAATAATGCTATCGTGTTCCGTTACGATGCATTGAATTGCCCGCGCTGTGGAGCGAATCCTAGTGTTATTGATCCCGGCTACTCAGGGTGTGTAGTCATGGTGTTTATGGTTGTACCCTCAGTGTGTCGTTTATGAATTAGCAAGAATTGAGTTCAGAGGTGGTTTGTTTAAAATCATCCAGTCTTCGCAAATCAGTGTCACTGGTTGGAGAATTTGATACATTCTGACATCAAATCGATCTATGAGGCTTTAATTTGTTGGTGTGCCAAAAAATTATAATAACCCTTTCCAGTCGGACCACTTTTTCCACCACAGGCGGAAGGCATTTAACCTGTAAACTGACTTCTAAAGTAAATTAAATTTACCTTTAGAAATATTCTACAAATAATACAATGAAACATCAGCATAATAGACCTTTATGAACTGTATACATTGCCTGTGACAGTGTTTTGGAAGGTGAGAGGTCGTGAAATTAGTAATACTATAGTGTTAGTTAGGGCGTATGAGCTGACAGTAATTTAGGGCGTACCCCATACCCACTACAACAGGAGAAGGTTAATAAAACATTAATTTAATTCATCTGCAGGCATGAAGAATCAGAACTTATGGCATGGAGTTACATAAGGAATATGTGAATATCTCAAGTATGTACTATGAAAAAATAAACACCATAGTGCTGTAAGATGGGAAATCCACTGTATGATAAATCCCGAAATTCAATAGGGAATTTGATACAAAATTACAGCAGCAATGAGTTGATCCTATACTGACTGACAGCACACTGCACTACAAAGAAAACCTATTCACTGCTCAATTGATTATGTTATCTGAAGTGCATTGTGCTGTAAGTCAGTGTACAATCTATTCATTGGGGCTGTAATTTTGTAGCAAATTCTATTTTCAGGGCTAGAAATTCGTTCAATGCTGCGAGAATCCAATAAGATTCTCGCAAATCTACTGGGGGAGAATCTTTGAATTCTTTACATTCATACACAATGTGTTTGCCTCAATTTACGAGAATCTATTGGGATTCTTTCAAAATCCTTTTGGGGAGAATATCTGCGAGAATGGATTCTCGGATTCTCGCCGAATTTCTAGGCCTGATTTTCCATAGTTAAATGTCACACTATGGGGCAATCTACATGAAGTGTAGATCCAGATGCACGCCATCTGAGATTCGCAACTCCGTAGACCGCTTACAGTATGAATAGTGCTATACAGCAGATTCGGAACTGATCTGACGCCCATGTGATCATAGTCTAAGTACTGCAAAGCAGCTTATTTTTATTTATTTATTGACATCTTTAAAGACGGTAGCCTTATCAGTGTTCCAGCACTGCTTTTCATAAGGGCCCTCTTACGGAGATGCACATTCATCTGGATTTGCACTCCCATGTAGATTGCCCCAATGTCAATAAAACCCCTTAATTTCCTATTTTTAGTTGTGCTACTAACCTTCCTCCCTCTAAGAAGTTGCAGACATTGTCATCTCGTTTGGACACTAAATGGAATGTTTCTCTGATGATTTGCTGTTGGACGTCTTCATTCTACAAGAAATCAAATCAAGACACAGCGTAAACACAATTACTGAAATCAAATTGAAAGAGAGCGTCAGCTGTAATTTTCATGTGCCAACTTAAAACAGTGATCTTTGAATTCCTTGATTATATGAGCTTCGATAGGCATGCTGAGCTTGGAAAAGCTGTAAGATCAAAAGTAATCCAGGGTCGTCACAAGAATATTTTTAGTGCCGGGCGGAACAAAGTGAATCCTGGCAAAGCGCCGGGTAAGTGGTGTCAGGGGGAGTTGAAGTCCCATCAGATTTTGTACAAATGACATTCAAATGATGCAATTCAGTGCACTTTTTTAAAATGCATTTCTTGATGGTAAAATAAAAGAGAAATATGAGGATTTTTTCAATGATGGCATGAAATTTGTATGGGTGGAGAAGCTCAAAATGACCCGAGTGCTGGTTGGAGATTGTTTGTGCCGGGTAGCTCTGCCCTGCGTGGTGACAACCTGTCCCTGGTCACACTGTAAAGTGAAAGTTCCTCGTTTTGGAACTAGTCCTCGTTTTTCTAAAACGAGTAGGGTACTCGTTTTTCTAAAACGAGTAGGGTACTCGTTTTAGCAAAACGAGGTAATTGCCTTGTTTTGCTACTTGTTTTATTACTCGTTTTAGAAAAACGAGTACCCTACTCGTTTTAGAAAAACGAGGACTAGTTCCAAAACGAGGAACTTTCACTTTACAGTGTCATATCATTTGATCGCTCTGCAAATTAAATATTTGACGTTTTGAATTTTGATCGCATAATGAATGGTAAACAGTAATGTACACAGACCGAGTCTGTCCTCTTCCTAACACCAAAGCACAGAGGAATGTCCCATTGGTTGCTCTTCTGTGTTTTAGCCTATAGAAAACACTCAATATTTTTCATCTCGTTTGTTGCACTTCCATTTGAGAAAAGGAAGCGAAAGTGCAGTACATTTTATTACACGTCTTGTGAGCCAAGGTTAAAGTTCACATGTATGCAACTCACGCGATACTTGTGATGAGCTCGCGCGATTTGACAATTCTGTGCTGCATGACTTGATGATCGATTTGATTGGTTTGTTGTTCACACACGGTGCGATTTGGTCCCGCCCATAATGAAAGAACTTTGACTTTGTTTCAGATGATAGATAGCCATCGTGACATGTCTGTCATGCGTGGTGATATCTAAAAATTGCAAAAATTGCAGAAATAGCCATCGATCGGTATATTGCTTTTTTCTTGGCAATCTTGCATACATTTATAAATTCACAATATAATTTTTCTGCATTATGTGCATTTTCATGACTGGAACGGGCTTCCTAATAACGTCATCGAATTGCCCACCTTGGAGCAATTCCAAGGAAGCCATCAGCAGCGAGTAGTCGCCAGCATCAGTTTTTTACTTGCACCCTGTACATATTTTGGCACTTTTGCACCAATCGTCCACCACCGGCAGCTGCACCCTTGTCTAGATGCTATTATATGGCTTTGACGAGTATAGAAATAGATGTAGATGGTATAGCGCCTTCATGAAAATTATAGTTGAGGTAGGGAGGTCAACAGAATGACGATATTTAGATTTGTATCTGTCAGCGTGGTAAAAATTGATTTTTTTATCACCTTTTTAATGAATCTTTTCATCCATAAAATCTCACATTATTAACGTTTTTGAAAAGACAAATGTTTGAATGTTCACACAACTATTTAATACATATGTATCTCACAAAAAATCTTTTTTATTGCTTTGAACAAACCTTTTTTGCAGCGTTACTTTCTAGCGTTCGTCATGACAATACAGGACGCCATTTTCAAAATGAGAAATTTTATATTCCGGGTAACGCTATTCCAAGAACTGTAAAATCCATGTACGTCATCTCATGAATATGTAATTTGGTGACGTAAAAGAGGAAATTCTAAGCTTTCTATCGATACCAAACGATTTATGCTACGCAATAGTTAAACCAGGATTTCGAGCGAGTGTTTTATAGCGAGAGCATTTGTGGCGTCAATAAACAGGTAAAATCATCTATAAAACGGCCATTACAGTGGTACTACAAATATATTAGAGCATTTTATATAGTTTCAAGTACCTTATTTTTAAGTTTCAAAACCGCACCTGACATCATTGCGAATAAATGCGATGAAAGATTTTGTAAGCTTGGGTCATCACGTAAAATGAACCGATCTCAGTGCGAAAAGGTTGATGCATATTTTTCAGTGACTTAGTTTAAACATTTTTAACACGGTCGACATCGAAAAATTGACAGACTGAGACTGAGTCGACAGACTGAGTCTTACAGACTGAGACTCAAAATCTGTACCGGTGACATTTCAAAATTGCATAACTCCACTATACTTTGAGCTATTGACCTGATTTAAACGTCATTGCATTTCTCTTGAAATTTCCTTTCCAGTGGTACCTAATTTATTAGGGTTTGATGAACAAATCCAAAACCCGTTGACCTCCCTAGTTGAGGTTGCAAAATTTTGCACCTTTTACTAGCTTTTCAGCTAGTGCCACACATACAAAAAATACTTACATAGTACTGGTAGAATTTTGTAAGCCGAGGCTTTCCATGATTATTGAAAACTAGAATACCTTTAATCATCTTGACACAGTTTCATCTGTTGTTCGTGACTACAAAG
>JXSR01S027886.1:0-13484 GCA_000969725.1 Ophiothrix spiculata | reverse complement strand
TTTCATGCCTAAGGGCCCCCCTTGACCTCGGTCCCTGGGCCCGGGCCCACCGAGCCCAATTATAAATCCGATACTGCCTCCGCGCAGCGGAGGCATTTACCTAAAAAATACGATAAACATTTTTGAAGTCTGTTGCTAACTCGGGCTATGCATGTGGGTGCCCTGGATGGGTGCATGTGCAGTGGCGTAACATGGGTTGGTCCAGGGTTCAAGGTCGCAGGGGGGAGGGGGACACAGCCCAAAAGTTTCTACCCCCTTCCCCCACGGTGCAGAGTGGAGCCTAAATGAGCAAGTATTTATGCAAGTTATTCAATTTCTCGAGGAAATTTAAAGAGAATGGTCAATAAAACAGTGCAATTTGTTACCTAAAATTATTTTAAAAAATTGGACTTCATGCAAAGAGAAAAAAAATCTTGCTGCAAATGGCAAAGTTTGTTTTAAAAAATGCATAATGAAAACTTCATGTCATCTGCTCAAACCACACATGAATGAACCAATTCGAACCATTCAAGCACGGTAGAAACAAACACCTTTTTCAATTATTCTGTCACAATTTTAATGACATCATTGAAATTAATGATGAAGTTGGGGTGCCCGGCCCGGATTTAAAAAAAAAAAAAACCTTAAGCTAGGATTCCTTTTATCCGTTTGCGATGCGGATGCGGTGCGTTTTGCACTGTAAGGGTAACTGTACTGGTAGTGGTATCACACGATTCAATATGGAGATGAATGGTATAAAGCTGAGATTCAATTTTGTCCGTCCGGTTTTAACAGTGCGTTTTCACTGAGCATCTTCTCTAACATATCGGAAAGATTTCAATGAAATATCTCATATAATGACTTAGCATTAACATGTACAATGCACACACACAGTCTGTGAGTAATTGTTCCAGTTCAATGAGTACCTATTTGTTCTGCATGCTTCTTCCTCAACAGTGTAAAAATAGGTCGCATGACTGTTGATGTGTTTTTACATCATAACGGCGCCAAATATTGACCGATTACAACACTTTAAAAAGTTTCAAGTAGATTAATATTTTCTTCATGGAATAAAAAGCGGAGCCTGCCAATTTATAGTGTTGGACATATAAAATGAGGGCCTACTTGCACCCCAGGTATAGACCAAAATAGCACAAATCATATACCGCCAATGTTATAATGTGGATTATTTTAGACAGGGACAAGAGTGTTCTAACTTCGTAACGACGACGTTTCTCAACCGAATTTGACAAAATTTCGGGGAATGGTTCTAAATATATGTTGTGTGGAACTAAAGGCAAAGCTAAGAAAAATAATGCTTTTTTTTTCTTATGCCATGCGAAAGTCAAAAAAACCCAATTTGCCTATATGTTATATCATTGGGTTTTTTGAGTATAGACAGAAGAGACCACTTTTCCATATGTTGAAAAGTTTCCGCATGAACAAAACGCAAGCCAAACGGATGTCGCTCCAGGGACCGATTCAAATAAGAAACGCATGGGTTTCAGGATATAGCCGCACCGCAAACGGACCGGATTGAAAGGAATCATCACTCTCGTTGAAAACCATTATATCGATTCAAAACACACCGCATGCGAAACGCATGCAGAATCGCACGGTCAAAATGACCTGTACAAGGCCATGCAACTGAATTTATTTAATGCTTGAAACATGGGAAAAGTTTTCTAAATTATATAATATCTGATCTTGATTCAATTTTTTTCTCTTTCTCTTTTCCTTCCCTTTCCCCTTCTTTTCCCCCAGCTTTCTCTTTTCTTCCGAAGTTCTTTAATATGATGAGTTCAGATAAAAAAAACTCAGAAAAAAGGGATGTTTCTAGTTCAATGGCAGAAACCGCCAGTCACGTACAGCTGAAAACTTAGTTTTTATAGCTTGAAGAAGCATGCATGATGGGCTCATAGAAGGTTTTTTTAGATTAACTGGAGTTTCTCAGAAAAAAGTTGAGTCTAGAAAAAACACTTTTTTCCGAAAATAGGGTTTTTCATAAAAAAAGGAGACTTTTAAGAAGCAGTGCATACTGTGCATGATCTGTCTCATCACAACATTTGTGCCTTTGAGAGGGGTTGTGGGTGTTTGTGGGCTTGGGTGGGTGTTCCTTTTGTTGAAAACCCTGCTTCAAGTTCTTATATATATTTTTTGTCGCCGGCGACAAAAAATGGTTAACTTAGTGTTTCTAGTTTCAAATCTAAAAAAGATCTTATTTCTACACCTGTGATGGGTAAACAAAATTATTTTTGATAAAATTGTTTCTCTTTCGATATGTATTAACTTATCTCCAAGCCTGAGCTTCATTTGATCTTTTATCTGGTAAATCCATCTGCCAGGTACAAATTTAGGATTTAGAAAACACTGGTTAGTCACATCATAGATTGCAAATCAATTAGCTGTCAATTTGAGCCATTTCTGTGTAAATTTAAAGCATTTCCATAAGTTTTTAATTCTGGAATCTAGGTACGGTCCCTTTAGGCCGTTGGTCCCCTTTGCGAATGCTCTTTCTTGGGGCACTGCATACAGTGCATACCTCTTTGGTAAGTCTATTTATTTGTTAGCGTATTTAGATTGCCATAGCCAAAAACTTTCCAGGTTTTTCTTCTGAAGTTTCTGAGACCGAGGGTTCAGTTAATTGCTCTCTACTCTCTACAAAATTTAGAACGAGCGACTGGTAATTAGCCTACGTAATTGCAACCTTTGACCCAACAAACGTCGGCTGCTGTGCTGTGTGAGTTGTGTAAGCAAGATTCCTGTAAGCTTACATAAAATAAGTAATCGTGGTATTGTCGGTTCATGGTAAGTTTGAGCAAGTATTAAAGTTCTATAGCAAGTTATCAATCATTAGTTTATCATTTAAGTATATGTCAGTTGTTCACTCAGTGTGTTGTTTAAAGCTGTGCCTGTGGAAATATCAGTTTGAATTGAATGGTGGGAAGTAGTGCCTACGTTAGGTATGTTCATAAAATTTAGAAAATTGAAATATTTTCTTGAAAGTGGATTTTTATTAAAGGTGACAAAATTTGCAAAAAAATGGTGGTTCAACCAACTTTCTACGTTAAGTACTTTTAAAGTTAGAGCAAAAAGAAGATTTTGCAAAATTGCCAAAAACCGTATGATCAGGGCCAGATTTTACCATGGTAAGTCTGCAGAATTCAGCAGACTTCTTAAGTGTGTAAGTCTATGGGGAAAATTTTTCATTTCAATATTTTTCCCTTTTAAATCCTGTTACTACTGTAAACGGGGTTATTTTCGCGAGGGTTTAATTTTCGCGAATTTCGCGAATCAACATCTAACCGCGAATATAACACCTCGCGAATACATTCATTTTATGTGTAGGTCTATGTAATAAAGCTTTTAAACGCTAATTTAAGACGCGCGGTAATGTCGTGATTGTCTGGTTTCGCGAAAAATTCTGCTCGCGAAAATATTCCCGTTTACAGTAAATGAAATGAATACAGGGTTGTGTTTGGAAATGACCAATAATCAATATCTACTCAACTAGAAATCATGAAAGTGACGCTCATTTAAGCTAAAATGGTATGAAATTTTGCATTGTTTTCTATGGGAAAATGAGCAGTGGCCACTTGTGATGTCATAGGGTGGCAAACAGTTTTTGAAATGAAGGGCGCCATCTCTTGACTCTTGCTGAACATGGCTACCTACGTCCCCTTCTCACAAGAAGGTGACTGCCAGCTCCATTGAACTTCTCTATAGACGAATTTCATAAGTCAATATCTTCTTTCAGAGAGCATATAAATTTACCAAAGGTATGCCAGTATATTCTCATTAGTATTTAACAACATATATAACAGGCCAATATCAGCTTCAGTTGAGTTTAAATGCATTTTTTTGATAAAAGTTGGTCAAAATCCAAGATGGCGGCGACCATGTGCTTTGACAAAAAAGTTGCCAAAGTTGGTTTAAAAATTACTCTAGTATTTTAAAATACTCACAATGATATTCCAAAGTCATTGTGGATCATTTCAGTGAATGTTTGGGTCCTCTAAGTTTACTTAGTTTACTAAAAATTGATCAAACAACTTTTACAACTCATGACTGTACGATTTCAATTGACTTTCATGTGACTCTATTGAGAGAGTCACAGTTGGGACTAGGTGGGAAGTAAGTTTAAAACACCCTCTGGGCCAAGACTTATACCCGAAATATCTGGCAGTGGTAGGCCTATTTGGTACCACATCCAGAAACAAGCTCTAGTAATCAAACCTGTTGCATAAGTGCACATACCCAATATCCCAAAAAATGATCATATTCATCGGATACGTCAATCATACGAACTGCAACACTCCACAAACATGACAAAGCAGGATATTTATAATAAATTTACTTAAATTATAAATACTTCCCGAAGTTGTTAGTGTAGTCACACAAAAATGATGTTTGAAGATATGTTTACAAATCGTAACCATGTAAACCATTGTAAACAAACAAGACATATCGTTTGATTTCTCCGATCAGAACAGTGCAATTTTCATAAATTTGATTCAAAAAGGTTACTTTCATGATTATGGAATAAAACATTTCTGTTTGTTCAAGTACCATTTGCATTTTTCAATTTATACACAAATGGCTTTTATGTGATAGGCTGTACTTCACAGTTTGCCTGCCTTGTGTTTCTCGAGCAACCAAGACCATGCATTGGTGTGCCCAGGGGGTGGCTTTGTGGGCTGAAGCCTCCCGTAAGATTGTAAAAATCATGTAAAATCAGCCTGTTTTTAATGATTTTTACCACTCAGCAACCCCCCCCCCCCCTCCCCCCCTCATAATCGGCAAATTCCCTTTAGCCCTCCCGCAAGAAAAAATCCTGGGCATGCCAGTGAAGACTCTTTAAGACAGTGGATCCGAAACGTATCCCTACTCATACATGTTGTATCAATTGAGAGTCACTTGGGACTATAGTCGCGTGAAGAAAACTTCTTCACTTTTACGCGTCCTGTGCGCCGAGGTTAAAGTTCAAACGCAACTCACGCGATACTTGGGACTATATATTGATACTTCTGAGCTTGCGTAATTTGACAGTTCTGTTGCTGGGTGACTTGAAGATTGATTTGATTGGTTTGTCGTTCACGCACAATGTGATTTGATCCCGCCCAGAATGAAAAGGTTTGTTTCAGATGACTATAATGTCCAAGTTACAAAAATAACCAGTTGATCGTCGACGTCCGGAAAAGCACTTGTGACTGCCATCTATAACAAAAACTCAAAGAAGTCATCACCAGAAAATCCGCCTGTTAACCTACATTCATGTAAAATAATGGAACATCATACTATCCCACATCTCCTACATGTAGAAACATTTTGTCTGCAAATAATGTCATCATTGAACACCAACATGGATTTCGTAAAAGCGATCATGAAAGACCCAATTATTTGAAGCTTTTCATGAGTCAAAGTGATGTTTTGCTGTTGGATTTCAGCAAGGCATTTGATATAAAAGTGCCACACCAGAGACTTGCACTCAAGCTTCACCACTACGGTATCCAAGGAAAAACACTTAAATAGATCCAAGCCGTTCTAGACAGCCGAGAGCAATGTGTTAGTGTGAACGGAGCCCACTCTGGATGGACTCCAGTAAAATCAGGTGTTCCCCAAGGCTCGGTATTGGGGCCTACACTCTTCCTTGTTTATATAAACTTTACACTGTCAGCCTAAAGAACTCTTTCTTCCTTTCTTTGAAGATGATGTGAACTCGCATATTAGACTCTTTGCTGATGATAGCATTCTCTATCGTGAAATTACATGTGATGATGACCATATAATCTTACAAAATGATCTAAATACTGTTTTCAATTGTTGATTAGAGAGTTTAGTTTATAGAGATGAGTAAGAGGTATGATCAACCAGTCCAGTTCATTAAAATGTGAAAGCCAGATTGACTATTTTTAACTGAATATTTCATTTCATCCAGGAACTCTTCATTTGATGGAATGGCGAGCGCTTGTGTAAAATCCCGTCACTTTGTGATCTCTGCACAGACTTTTTTACGATGGACATCAGGCAGCCATCATAATGGGGTAAGTATATTTCCCTCCAATGTCATTGGCCTTACACATAAAGAAGATACCATGGAAGTCTTTTGACAATACATGTCTTATGTACGGTACTCTTTAAAACAGGCATGATTATCTTCAGGTTTTTGCCTGAATTCAGGCAAAAATGCGTGGATCTTCACTGTACAAAAGTATTGGGAAATTCACATTTTCAGGCAAATTCAGGCAAAATTACAAAAAGCCATAACCATCCCTGTTAAAAAAAAGGCAAATCATTTTCTGAGAAAATAGATAAATAATATCCTAAAACTGTCATTTGATTTAATTTGTGCCTTGGTTAAGCTACACTAAGGAGAACTAAGGGTTATTGATAGATCTGCTGTGGGGCCCCTAACTAAGTTGGTTTTGGTAGGGGTGTGCGGCCCAGATATCTGAAACCCTGGTCTAGGGAATAAAAGTTGGCTCTGAAAAGTGGGCCTATAGAATTGAAGTGACCCAAAAATGACCCTTCAGAACTAATGTTTTGGGGCCTAATTTGATCTCTGGAAGCACAATTGTCATAAATTTTGCTTGAATGGGGGTCTTGGGAACTAAATGTAAAGAAGGAGGGTAGGGAACTGAAAAATTTGAAAATAGGGCTTGCGAACTAAGATTGTGTTTGAAATGGGGGGGGGGGGGGGTCTAGGAGTGACAGGCAAGGTGTGAAAAGGGGTTTCCGAGGGCTTAGAGACATCTTGTACGTAGTCACCTTCTCCGCAGCCGAAGTATGAATGAGGTACATGTCAGTGCCCTCCCAGGGATAGATCTGCTCTGGGAACAGAAGCGCTGTCTATTACATGTAGCCTAATTGAAGTGATGAGATGGTTGTGATGATCTACCTCAGAGGCGTTGGAAGGAAAATAAAAGTGGTGCGGCCCTTGGTAAAAGTGGTGCGGCATGTGGCCCCTTGGTTATCAAAAATAAGGAAACAACTAAACCCTAGAAGACAATATTTACTAAAATCAAATTTGTAAAGTACTGTGTTGTGGTTATTAATGCTAGGACATAATAAGACGCATCAAATTTAATTAATTTTTTTTTTTTTTTTGGCTGAAAAGTGGTGTGGCCAAAGCCCACACGGCCGCCTTCACGGTTCCAACGCCCCTGATCTACCTGAACAGAATTTTAAGTAAGTATTAATCTTGTGGTTAAAGGTGCTGCGCAAATGCCATTAGAGACTTCTGAAGTAATAATGATACTACTTATGTCACTTCTAGATCAGTTTTGAAATGAGTAGATATTATTCTTTGATTTCCAAAGTAAAAGGTATTATGAGAGATGAGCTTTCACATTCAAATTAGTTTCATCTTTAAAGCTAACTTTAAAACTGTAAAATTTTCCCCATTTATTGTGTATTTCATTTCAGCTCAAACAGCCAAATATATTTTGTATGTGCAGACTTCAAAGAAGACCTCAGATGTCACCGTATGCAATCAGATGCATGTCATATTCTACAGCGAGCACTGGCACCAAGGTTGGTGCTATGGGCTATTTTTTGCTCATTATTCCAGTAGCAGCATTTGGTCTTGGAACATGGCAGATTCAAAGGAGAAAGTGGAAACTTGGATTGATTAAAGAGTTAGAACAAAGGACTAATGCACCACCTGTACCCATGCCTGTTGAGTAAGTATATATAGGATATAGGATGCTTATGAGAGTTCATTTGCTGTGGTTTCTCAACTGTGCATGGATTTGTTGTCATGACCGAAAGTTTAAGAACCCCTGCTTTATATATATAGTATATGATTGTCATGAAATTAATGGATTTCTCATCTTCAGGGAAACATTTAGAAGTCGCTCATATTTAAATGGCTATTTCTGCTCTTCAGTCAACCCTGAAAATAGACATTAAAAGGTCCCCAGGACAGTAGGGCCATTAAGTGTGAGACTTATAAATAAATTGGATGTTGTGGGTGTACTGTACAAGTATGAACATTCAGGGTCAGTGGGTGTCAGCTTATAGCAATAAAAAAGAGGGTCTATTAATTGACAGTCACTATCCACGTACATATGGGAGTTCCTGCCATCCCACCCCACCTCCTGGGGATTACACATGTTTGTATGAACAGAACTCATGGTTTATTGATTCTGAAAGAGAAATGTTTATTACAATTTTTCTTTTGCTGTGTAACATGATCGATTTGATTGGTTTGATGTTGATGCATGGTGCTATATTGCCCATTTTTTTCAGAGTAGCATAATACTACATTTGTTTAGATGCTATTGTATTATCAAAGTTTGTGTCCTGAAATAAATGCATTGACTCTCTGCTTAATTTCTAATATAAAATAAATGCCAGAGGATATGGTTCCACTGAAATAGATTAATAATTTGTTCTGATTTTGTTCTTTTCTTATTCTCATAGACAACAAGAACTACAAAAGTTAGAGTATATGAAAGTCCATGTCCGTGGTGTATTTGATCACTCCAAAGAGATTTACGTAGGACCAAGGCAATTACACACACCAGGCTCAGCGGGTGGTGGACATGGCGGCAGCATGATATCAAGCAAAGGGAGGTTTGGATATCATGTGCATACTCCGTTTCACTGCATTGATCAAGGGTAAGAACTGAATGAAAATGTTATTAATTGTACGGTAGGACAATTGTAGTGGTGGCATGAAACAACAGCTTTCTTAAAACTAGAACATCTTTAGAAAGTTCCAACATTGTGCATCATGTAAAATAATAAGAGTTTAAGTAAAGAGAGTTCTAAATGATATCATTTACAACACGGACTGCACCCTATATTAAAAGAGCTAGCTAGGGATCTTCAAATAAAATGCTTTGATAGTATGCATTATGTGTCCCAATTCATGGGAGAGGAAACCTTGATAGCAAAGAACCTATAGCTTGTTCGTTTTAATCCAGCATCTTCAAGGATATGGGGACAATGTGATGAAACATGATCAGCTGTCCTCATTGGCTTAGAATCGGTTGGAAATAATTTTTGGACGTGTGGTTGACTGCTATACAGACAAGCAATAATGGTGGTAATCCTGATTTGAATTCCTACCACACTTATAATGATTTAAGTAGATGCAACAATAAAACCAGGCCAGAGAAATGATATCTTTGGCCTTTGTTTCACTGATGATTGATACTCAAAATGGAAATTGAAAGCAGCTGTATGCATCGATATAAGGAAACGAGGAATTACAGATGTGGTTTATGTATTAAATATATGAAAACATCAGTTGTGTTTAATTTTATTTTAAAGACAAAATGTTTCTAAGTTTTCATTTGCTTAACAAAGC
Source organism: Ophiothrix spiculata (assembly GCA_000969725.1). NCBI lineage: Eukaryota > Metazoa > Echinodermata > Ophiuroidea > Amphilepidida > Ophiotrichidae > Ophiothrix > Ophiothrix spiculata. The sequence continues at coordinate 4,189 of JXSR01S027886.1, read as the reverse complement.
CAAATTAAAGCTGGTTTCCAAGTGTCCGTCATGGTGGTCGCATGACCAAAAATGGCACCAAAAATTTCAAATGCGCAAATTTTGGAATAAAATCTTAAACATTTGCTTATATTCTGCAAAAAACATCAACATGTCTCGAAAACTCCTCTTCCACTGAATGGCTCATTTTATCGAATATTTTCAAAAGTAAGGGAGGATATGGTCCCTGCCCTTCCTTGTGCATGCCATTGATATTTACAGAGAATTTAAAATCTTCACTGTTTTTATCAGATAAAATTTAGTGAAGGCACCATAATATTTGTGAGTGAGTTTCCTTTTTATGAACGAAGACAAAGAATAATTAGAGTTTTACACTTGTAAACAAAAATGTTTCTTTTCCTTACAGCATTACAATCTTAGTGAATAGAGGTTGGATACCCAAGCACTTAAGGGACCCTGCAACCAGGCTGGAAGGACAGGTAAACAATTAATAGTATCTGTAGATTTTACTCATGGAATATTTTTTGAAATAATATGAAAGTTTTTCTTTTATGGGCATAGTTGGCAATGATTAATAGGCCCGTATTCCAGAATGGTGTTGAACTATACCAAGGTTTTATTTTTTCATCAACAGCACGACTCATTGAACTGTTCCACTTGAAAGCTGAATGATGCGTATCATTCCTGGACTGTTGGTGTTCAGTTAAAACCGTGGTTTAGCTAAACACATTTCTGGAATATGGGCCCTAATGTATAATTTAATTTAAAAGAGCTAGGTACATATATTCAATAATTTCAAATCAATTTATAGGACAAGAGTTTGCCACGTATAGTATATATTTCAAAACGTTTAAGACAATTTTCCTTCCAAATTTTAATGCACATTTTGTATATTTCAAGGCAAAGTTTGTAGAAAACAGTACCTTCTACCTTGTATGTTTTCTTGGTAAATCCTTTAAAGTGTAGCTTGAGACAACATGAATAATAATAATATGACGCTTTTGTATAGCGCTTATAAACTAACTCCATCAATTTTAACAGCACTGTTCCTCTAGACCACAGGAGCTCCTACATTATGCCAAAAAAAAAAAGATATTGTTTGTTTGTACTATCGCCCGACTGACCTTAAAAATTTGACCCAACCGTGTGCTTTATAAGGTTTTTGGTTTTTTTTCTAACTCTTATTTGAGGATTTTTCATACAAAAATATACAAAAATTCACTGAAAAAGTCTTAAAATCTTGAATAGACAAGAACTGTATTTACCAATATAGAAGGTCTACCTCTTAAGAATCAGCAGTATATTATTCTGGTATAAAGTTAAGTTTATTTCTTGTTCAATTTTTCCATTCTTTAAGGTGAGTGTCATGTACATTTATTACAAAAAAAAATTTAAAAAGACAAGCCTACCTACCAACACTACCTTTTCAGGGGCCGTTATGGACAAACAAACAACATTTTTTTAGCCTTATAAGACACTGCTTCTTGAACAGGTGAAGTAATTATTCAACTTATCTCTTGAAATACTGTACAGGTAACTGATGAAACAGAAGTAATAGGAGTTGTTCGTATGACAGAAAAGGTAAGGGTTTTTTGTTTCCTTTTTGTAGAATCTCTCTTGTTATTTGGCTATAAGAAAACACACATAAACTGTAGAAAATATAGAGAAGGAAGGATTAAATGGCTAGTGTGCTAATGCAGAATCATTATATAGGCTAAAATTACAAGCGTCATTTTATGTACATTTCTTGAACTGAGATATCATGTGACTGCATAATAAAGTCTAGAATGTTTGGTATAACTAAACCTACCTTCCCTTTTTACCACCAACCAGATTCCTTTATTTACCCTGGTAAAAATTGAGTACAATTCTAGTACAAGATTCCAAAGATTTGTTATAGAATTGCACTAAAATTGTACTAGAGTAGTGTTCCAAATGTGAAGCTCAGGAATGTTGTACTATATAATTGTACTCAAGATCCTGAGCGAAGACGCAGACAGATATCACTTTAAAACTGCACACTTGCACAGGAGTCTACTGCTTGAACGCCATCGTCTGTGTGTTCACGAATTAAATCCACAAACAATAGGTATAGCAGATATCAATATAAAAATCTGACATACCCAATATTTTGTCCACCAGTCTTAAGGATTTTTTTATTCTGTAATATTCTGCCAATCAATGCCCCATAATAGAATAGAATTCTTCCATCTGATTGGGCAACTGTGGCTGTTCCTGCAAGTTACTTTATGGAGTGAAATCCGGGGGGGGGGGGGGGGGGGGTACTTAGCGGAAAGGTGGGTATACGGACGAGCGGTCAAAAATTTGAAAAATGGTTTACATAACGGTTGCATTTTCCAAAATTGACCACATTTTGACCAATTTTTCCTTTGGTTTACCTATTGGTTGCCAAATTGGGCTTTTAAAGTGCAATTTATATTGTAAAAATGTATTGAACAGTTTTAGAAAACAGTTGTTTGAAGTCAAAGTGGTTTACCGATGGGTTGCATCACCCCCGGGAGTGAAATATTACCTTTGGAGTGAACTACTGAGTGCATAAAATTTCACTTTGCAGTTAAATTGATTATTAATATTATTATGAATCTTTTTACTTAATTGCCAACAGACATGTGCCACAACTGTATCTAAAGAAAGAGAATCTTTATCAGGTCAAAAATATCTAATAATTTATGTGCACCATTATACACTCAATGATAATATTCACTATATTTATGATAAGTGAGCGTGTCAAATTCAAATCCCGACAGATAGAATATAAAGCATGTAGCCAATCCCATAGCCAGTAGGGTGCAGGAGTGTGACGCACCCACAAATTCACAAGTTACCAAAAGGTCCACTTTTTGCTGTAAAGTGAGCAAAAGTATAAAGGTGGTTTCCTGAAGCGTAAAGGTCATTTCAGAGTAGCTGTCGTTGCAGCAGACGACCAAGCTTATAGTGCGGAAGACAACCAAGCATTTGTAATTTTGAGTTGTCGTAATGTAGCACGACACATTTACATATTGCCGCAATGGTCTGTCGCAAGAAAAGTTTAATTTATTCCAACTCAAAACGATGTTTCGCTGCAACCATCTTGACAGGGTTATCGATATATTTTCTTGTCTAGCTTGCCACAAAATTTTCCAGGTGCGACAAGGTCGAGTTTGTGCACTTGAGATTTTGGGCATCGCGCTGGTCGCACCGACCACCACAACAGACACTCTGAAACCAGCTTTAGGTCAACTTTTGCAGTTCCGCGCTGTCCTTCCCAAGAAAAATGCTGGGTATGGGCTTGTATGTGACCTCTTGTTTCCATTGCATGGTAAGGTTATATTAATTAATTCTCTTTATACTTTGTGAAACAGAGGCAGCCATTTGTGACTAAGAATGATATTGCACGTAACCAGTGGTTTTATAGTGATTTGGATGAAATGTCTGAGGTTGCTGGCACAGAACCTATCCTTCTGGATGTTGCTAGTGGTATGTATCATGAGTGACAAATGTTTAGCATTGACGCTCAAAGATTTGCTGTAAATAAGCGATTCAAGGTTGTGGATTGAAGATTCTTGAAAGTCTCAAGACTATAGACTAGTTGACTTGTGTTATTGTTTTGCCCGGCAGTATGGGCACGTGCATGTGGCACGCAGCTTGCTTTGTTCAGGGACCGTAGGCCCTACTCCCTCTTTGCCATGTCTTCTATGCAATCATTCAATTGGGCGAGAATTTTCAAAACATACAAAATTTAGTTCTTGAATAATGCGCGCGCATATTGCCTGGCAAAACAGTGTTAATTGATGTCATTGGTCAACTGGTCTATAGCTCCAATAGTTTTTAATTGATTAATGTGACTGCTATTTTATCTTGTGTTATCATTAAATGTGCTAATTGCAAGACGCATTTGGAAAATGGTTCTAAAACATTCTTTTTCAAACACAAAATGCACCTATGAAATAATAGCAACAAGCAAATAAAATACTAGCACTACTATCGGGCTCACCTCATGTTTACTGATAAGAGAGACACGAACTGCCCATGGCTCAGGTTGTCAGTGGCTTTATAGGTTAGTGATCTATTTATGTAGAGGCAGTGGATTTATAACGTTAGTGAACTAACTATATATATATTGTTATGTGAAACTGAATTGTTTGTTTTTGTTTATTAATTATCTAATTAGTGAAACTTAATTATTGAGATCTTTGATTGCCACAGAAAG